>JARKIM010000064.1:0-54720 GCA_030378355.1 Eleusine indica
CGACGGGTTTGGGCTGCAACGAGCCCCTTAGCATTTTTCGCTAAGTTTTTTGAAAAACGCCACCCTCCCCTCGAAGTGCTAGGGGCGAGGTGTTTTCAGGCGAACCCTTCGACGGGTTTGGGCTGCAACGAGCCCCTTAGCATTTTTCACTAAGTTTTTCGAAGAACACCACCCTTCCCCTCGAAGTGCTAGGGGCGAGGTGTTTTCAGGCGAACTCTTCGACAGGTTTGGGCTGCAACGAGCCACTTAGCCTTTTTAGCTAAGTTTTTTGAAAAACACCACCCTCCCCTCGAAGTGCTAGGGGCGAGGTGTTTTCAGGCGAACCCTTCGACGGGTTTGGGCTGCAACGAGCCCCTTAGCATTTTTCGCTAAGTTTTTCAAAGAACACCACCCTTCCCCTCGAAGTGATAGGGGCGAGGTGTTTTCAGGCCAACTCTTCGACGGGTTTGGGCTGCAACGAGCCCCTTAGCATTTTTCACTAAGTTTTTCGAAGAACACCACCCTTCCCCTCGAAGTGCTAGGGGCGAGGTGTTTTCAGGCGAACTCTTCGACAGGTTTGGGCTGCAACGAGCCACTTAGCATTTTTCGCTAAGTTTTTAGAAAAACTCCACCCTTCCCCTCGAAGTGCTTGGGGCGAGGTGTTTTCAAGCGAACCCTTCGACAGGTTTGGGCTGCAACGAGCCCCTTAGCATTTTTCGTTAAGTTTTTTGAAAAACGCCACCCTTCCCATCGAAGTGCTAGGGGCGAGGTGTTTTTGAGCGAACCCTTCGACGGGTTTGGGCTGGAACAATTCCCATAGCATTTTTTTGCTAAGTTTTTTGAAAAACGCCATCCTCCCTCTCGAAGTTCTAGGGGCGAGGTGTTTTTGGGCGAACCCTTCAACGGGTTTGGGCTGCAACGAGCCACTTAGCACTTTTTGCTATGTTTTTTGAAAAACGCCATCCTCCCTCTCGAAGTGCTAGGGGCGAGGTGTTTTCAGGCCAACCCTTCGACGGGTTTGGGCTGCAACGAGCCCCTTAGCATTTTTCGCTAAGTTTTTCGAAGAACACCACCCTTCCCCTCGATGTGCTAGGGGCGAGGTGTTTTCAGGCGAACCCTTCGACGGGTTTGGGCTGCAACGAGCCACTTAGCATTATTCGCTAAGTTTTTTGAAAAACGCCATCCTCCCCCTCGAAGTGCTATGGGCGAGGTGTTTTCAGGCCAACCCTTCGACGGGTTTGGGCTGCAACGAGCCCCTTAGCATTTTTCGCTAAGTTTTTTGAAAAACGCCACCCTCCCCATCGAAGTGCTAGGGGCGAGGTGTTTTCAGGCGAACCCTTCGACGGGTTTGGCCTGCAACGAGCCCCTTAGCATTTTTCGCTAAGTTTTTCGAAGAACACCACCCTTCCCCTCGAAGTGCTAGGGGCGAGGTGTTTTCAGGCGAACTCTTCGACGGTTTGGGCTGCAACGAGCCCCTTAGCATTTTTAGCTAAGTTTTTTGAAAAACACCACCCTCCCCTCGAAGTGCTAGGGGCGAGGTGTTTTCAGGCGAACCCTTCGACGGGTTTGGGCTGCAACGAGCCCCTTAGCATTTTTCGCTAAGTTTTTCAAAGAACACCACCCTTCCCCTCGAAGTGATAGGGGCGAGGTGTTTTCAGGCCAACTCTTCGACGGGTTTGGGCTGCAACGAGCCCCTTAGCATTTTTCACTAAGTTTTTCGAAGAACACCACCCTTCCCCTCGAAGTGCTAGGGGCGAGGTGTTTTCAGGCGAACTCTTCGACAGGTTTGGGCTGCAACGAGCCACTTAGCATTTTTCGCTAAGTTTTTAGAAAAACTCCACCCTTCCCCTCGAAGTGCTTGGGGCGAGGTGTTTTCAGCGAACCCTTCGACAGGTTTGGGCTGCAACGAGCCCCTTAGCATTTTTCGTTAAGTTTTTTGAAAAACGCCACCCTTCCCATCGAAGTGCTAGGGGCGAGGTGTTTTTGAGCGAACCCTTCGACGGGTTTGGGCTGGAACAATTCCCATAGCATTTTTTTGCTAAGTTTTTTGAAAAACGCCATCCTCCCTCTCGAAGTTCTAGGGGCGAGGTGTTTTTGGGCGAACCCTTCAACGGGTTTGGGCTGCAACGAGCCACTTAGCACTTTTTGCTATGTTTTTTGAAAAACGCCATCCTCCCTCTCGAAGTGCTAGGGGCGAGGTGTTTTCAGGCCAACCCTTCGACGGGTTTGGGCTGCAACGAGCCCCTTAGCATTTTTCGCTAAGTTTTTCGAAGAACACCACCCTTCCCCTCGATGTGCTAGGGGCGAGGTGTTTTCAGGCGAACCCTTCGACGGGTTTGGGCTGCAACGAGCCACTTAGCATTATTCGCTAAGTGTTTTGAAAAACGCCATCCTCCCCCTCGAAGTGCTATGGGCGAGGTGTTTTCAGGCCAACCCTTCGACGGGTTTGGGCTGCAACGAGCCCCTTAGCATTTTTCGCTAAGTTTTTTGAAAAACGCCACCCTCCCCATCGAAGAGCTAGGGGCGAGGTGTTTTCAGGCGAACCCTTCGACGGGTTTGGCCTGCAACGAGCCCCTTAGCATTTTTCACTAAGTTTTTCGAAGAACACCACCCTTCCCCTCGAAGTGCTAGGGGCGAGGTGTTTTCAGGTGAACTCTTCGACAGGTTTGGGCTGCAACGAGCCACTTAGCATTTTTAGCTAAGTTTTTTGAAAAACACCACCCTCCCCTCGAAGTGCTAGGGGCGAGGTGTTTTCAGGCGAACCCTTCGACGGGTTTGGGCTGCAACGAGCCCCTTAGCATTTTTCGCTAAGTTTTTCAAAGAACACCACCCTTCCCCTCGAAGTGATAGGGGCGAGGTGTTTTCAGGCCAACTCTTCGACGGGTTTGGGCTGCAACGAGCCCCTTAGCATTTTTCGCTAAGTTTTTCGAAGAACACCACCCTTCCCCTCGAAGTGCTAGGGGCGAGGTGTTTTCAGGCGAACTCTTCGACAGGTTTGGGCTGCAACGAGCCACTTAGCATTTTTCGCTAAGTTTTTAGAAAAACTCCACCCTTCCCCTCGAAGTGCTTGGGGCGAGGTGTTTTCAGCGAACCTTCGACAGGTTTGGGCTGCAACGAGCCCCTTAGCATTTTTCGTTAAGTTTTTTGAAAAACGCCACCCTTCCCATCGAAGTGCTAGGGGCGAGGTGTTTTTGAGCGAACCCTTCGACGGGTTTGGGCTGGAACAATTCCCATAGCATTTTTTTGCTAAGTTTTTTGAAAAACGCCATCCTCCCTCTCGAAGTTCTAGGGGCGAGGTGTTTTTGGGCGAACCCTTCAACGGGTTTGGGCTGCAACGAGCCACTTAGCACTTTTTGCTATGTTTTTTGAAAAACGCCATCCTCCCTCTCGAAGTGCTAGGGGCGAGGTGTTTTCAGGCCAACCCTTCGACGGGTTTGGGCTGCAACGAGCCCCTTAGCATTTTTCGCTAAGTTTTTCGAAGAACACCACCCTTCCCCTCGATGTGCTAGGGGCGAGGTGTTTTCAGGCGAACCCTTCGACGGGTTTGGGCTGCAACGAGCCACTTAGCATTATTCGCTAAGTTTTTTGAAAAACGCCATCCTCCCCCTCGAAGTGCTATGGGCGAGGTGTTTTCAGGCCAACCCTTCGACGGGTTTGGGCTGCAACGAGCCCCTTAGCATTTTTCGCTAAGTTTTTTGAAAAACGCCACCCTCCCCTCGAAGAGCTAGGGGCGAGGTGTTTTCAGGCGAACCCTTCGACGGGTTTGGCCTGCAACGAGCCCCTTAGCATTTTTCACTAAGTTTTTCGAAGAACACCACCCTTCCCCTCGAAGTGCTAGGGGCGAGGTGTTTTCAGGCGAACTCTTCGACAGGTTTGGGCTGCAACGAGCCACTTAGCCTTTTTAGCTAAGTTTTTTGAAAAACACCACCCTCCCCTCGAAGTGCTAGGGGCGAGGTGTTTTCAGGCGAACCCTTCGACGGGTTTGGGCTGCAACGAGCCCCTTAGCATTTTTCGCTAAGTTTTTCAAAGAACACCACCCTTCCCCTCGAAGTGATAGGGGCGAGGTGTTTTCAGGCCAACTCTTCGACGGGTTTGGGCTGCAACGAGCCCCTTAGCATTTTTCACTAAGTTTTTCGAAGAACACCACCCTTCCCCTCGAAGTGCTAGGGGCGAGGTGTTTTCAGGCGAACTCTTCGACAGGTTTGGGCTGCAACGAGCCACTTAGCATTTTTCGCTAAGTTTTTAGAAAAACTCCACCCTTCCCCTCGAAGTGCTTGGGGCGAGGTGTTTTCAAGCGAACCCTTCGACAGGTTTGGGCTGCAACGAGCCCCTTAGCATTTTTCGTTAAGTTTTTTGAAAAACGCCACCCTTCCCATCGAAGTGCTAGGGGCGAGGTGTTTTTGAGCGAACCCTTCGACGGGTTTGGGCTGGAACAATTCCCATAGCATTTTTTTGCTAAGTTTTTTGAAAAACGCCATCCTCCCTCTCGAAGTTCTAGGGGCGAGGTGTTTTTGGGCGAACCCTTCAACGGGTTTGGGCTGCAACGAGCCACTTAGCACTTTTTGCTATGTTTTTTGAAAAACGCCATCCTCCCTCTCGAAGTGCTAGGGGCGAGGTGTTTTCAGGCCAACCCTTCGACGGGTTTGGGCTGCAACGAGCCCCTTAGCATTTTTCGCTAAGTTTTTCGAAGAACACCACCCTTCCCCTCGATGTGCTAGGGGCGAGGTGTTTTCAGGCGAACCCTTCGACGGGTTTGGGCTGCAACGAGCCACTTAGCATTATTCGCTAAGTTTTTTGAAAAACGCCATCCTCCCCCTCGAAGTGCTATGGGCGAGGTGTTTTCAGGCCAACCCTTCGACGGGTTTGGGCTGCAACGAGCCCCTTAGCATTTTTCGCTAAGTTTTTTGAAAAACGCCACCCTCCCCATCGAAGAGCTAGGGGCGAGGTGTTTTCAGGCGAACCCTTCGACGGGTTTGGCCTGCAACGAGCCCCTTAGCATTTTTCACTAAGTTTTTCGAAGAACACCACCCTTCCCCTCGAAGTGCTAGGGGCGAGGTGTTTTCAGGCGAACTCTTCGACAGGTTTGGGCTGCAACGAGCCACTTAGCATTTTTAGCTAAGTTTTTTGAAAAACACCACCCTCCCCTCGAAGTGCTAGGGGCGAGGTGTTTTCAGGCGAACCCTTCGACGGGTTTGGGCTGCAACGAGCCCCTTAGCATTTTTCGCTAAGTTTTTTGAAAAACACCACCCTTCCCCTCGAAGTGCTAGGGGCGAGGTGTTTTCAGGCCAACTCTTCGACGGGTTTGGGCTGCAACGAGCCCCTTAGCATTTTTCACTAAGTTTTTCGAAGAACACCACCCTTCCCCTCGAAGTGCTAGGGGCGAGGTGTTTTCAGGCGAACTCTTCGACAGGTTTGGGCTGCAACGAGCCACTTAGCATTTTTCGCTAAGTTTTTAGAAAAACTCCACCCTTCCCCTCGAAGTGCTTGGGGCGAGGTGTTTTCAGCGAACCCTTCGACAGGTTTGGGCTGCAACGAGCCCCTTAGCATTTTTCGTTAAGTTTTTTGAAAAACGCCACCCTTCCCATCGAAGTGCTAGGGGCGAGGTGTTTTTGAGCGAACCCTTCGACGGGTTTGGGCTGGAACAATTCCCATAGCATTTTTTTGCTAAGTTTTTTGAAAAACGCCATCCTCCCTCTCGAAGTTCTAGGGGCGAGGTGTTTTTGGGCGAACCCTTCAACGGGTTTGGGCTGCAACGAGCCACTTAGCACTTTTTGCTATGTTTTTTGAAAAACGCCATCCTCCCTCTCGAAGTGCTAGGGGCGAGGTGTTTTCAGGCCAACCCTTCGACGGGTTTGGGCTGCAACGAGCCCCTTAGCATTTTTCGCTAAGTTTTTCGAAGAACACCACCCTTCCCCTCGATGTGCTAGGGGCGAGGTGTTTTCAGGCGAACCCTTCGACGGGTTTGGGCTGCAACGAGCCACTTAGCATTATTCGCTAAGTGTTTTGAAAAACGCCATCCTCCCCCTCGAAGTGCTATGGGCGAGGTGTTTTCAGGCCAACCCTTCGACGGGTTTGGGCTGCAACGAGCCCCTTAGCATTTTTCGCTAAGTTTTTTGAAAAACGCCACCCTCCCCATCGAAGAGCTAGGGGCGAGGTGTTTTCAGGCGAACCCTTCGACGGGTTTGGCCTGCAACGAGCCCCTTAGCATTTTTCACTAAGTTTTTCGAAGAACACCACCCTTCCCCTCGAAGTGCTAGGGGCGAGGTGTTTTCAGGTGAACTCTTTGACAGGTTTGGGCTGCAACGAGCCACTTAGCCTTTTTAGCTAAGTTTTTTGAAAAACACCACCCTCGCCCTCGAAGTGCTAGGGGCGAGGTGTTTTCAGGCGAACCCTTCGACGGGTTTGGGCTGCAACGAGCCCCTTAGCATTTTTCGCTAAGTTTTTCAAAGAACACCACCCTTCCCCTCGAAGTGATAGGGGCGAGGTGTTTTCAGGCCAACTCTTCGACGGGTTTGGGCTGCAACGAGCCCCTTAGCATTTTTCACTAAGTTTTTCGAAGAACACCACCCTTCCCCTCGAAGTGCTAGGGGCGAGGTGTTTTCAGGCGAACTCTTCGACAGGTTTGGGCTGCAACGAGCCACTTAGCATTTTTCGCTAAGTTTTTAGAAAAACTCCACCCTTCCCCTCGAAGTGCTTGGGGCGAGGTGTTTTCAAGCGAACCCTTCGACAGGTTTGGGCTGCAACGAGCCCCTTAGCATTTTTCGTTAAGTTTTTTGAAAAACGCCACCCTTCCCATCGAAGTGCTAGGGGCGAGGTGTTTTTGAGCGAACCCTTCGACGGGTTTGGGCTGGAACAATTCCCATAGCATTTTTTTGCTAAGTTTTTTGAAAAACGCCATCCTCCCTCTCGAAGTTCTAGGGGCGAGGTGTTTTTGGGCGAACCCTTCAACGGGTTTGGGCTGCAACGAGCCACTTAGCACTTTTTGCTATGTTTTTTGAAAAACGCCATCCTCCCTCTCGAAGTGCTAGGGGCGAGGTGTTTTCAGGCCAACCCTTCGACGGGTTTGGGCTGCAACGAGCCCCTTAGCATTTTTCGCTAAGTTTTTCGAAGAACACCACCCTTCCCCTCGATGTGCTAGGGGCGAGGTGTTTTCAGGCGAACCCTTCGACGGGTTTGGGCTGCAACGAGCCACTTAGCATTATTCGCTAAGTTTTTTGAAAAACGCCATCCTCCCCCTCGAAGTGCTATGGGCGAGGTGTTTTCAGGCCAACCCTTCGACGGGTTTGGGCTGCAACGAGCCCCTTAGCATTTTTCGCTAAGTTTTTTGAAAAACGCCACCCTCCCCATCGAAGAGCTAGGGGCGAGGTGTTTTCAGGCGAACCCTTCGACGGGTTTGGGCTGCAACGAGCCCCTTAGCATTTTTCGCTAAGTTTTTCGAAGAACACCACCCTTCCCCTCGAAGTGCTAGGGGCGAGGTGTTTTCAGGCGAACTCTTCGACGGTTTGGGCTGCAACGAGCCACTTAGCATTTTTAGCTAAGTTTTTTGAAAAACACCACCCTCCCCTCGAAGTGCTAGGGGCGAGGTGTTTTCAGGCGAACCCTTCGACGGGTTTGGGCTGCAACGAGCCCCTTAGCATTTTTCGCTAAGTTTTTAGAAAAACACCACCCTTCCCCTCGAAGTGCTAGGGGCGAGGTGTTTTCAGGCGAACTCTTCGACGGGTTTGGGCTGCAACGAGCCCCTTAGCATTTTTCGCTAAGTTTTTCGAAGAACACCACCCTTCCCCTCGAAGTGCTAGGGGCGAGGTGTTTTCAGGCGAACTCTTCGACAGGTTTGGGCTGCAACGAGCCACTTAGCATTTTTCGCTAAGTTTTTAGAAAAACTCCACCCTTCCCCTCGAAGTGCTTGGGGCGAGGTGTTTTCAGCGAACCCTTCGACAGGTTTGGGCTGCAACGAGCCCCTTAGCATTTTTCGTTAAGTTTTTTGAAAAACGCCACCCTTCCCATCGAAGTGCTAGGGGCGAGGTGTTTTTGAGCGAACCCTTCGACGGGTTTGGGCTGGAACAATTCCCATAGCATTTTTTTGCTAAGTTTTTTGAAAAACGCCATCCTCCCTCTCGAAGTTCTAGGGGCGAGGTGTTTTTGGGCGAACCCTTCAACGGGTTTGGGCTGCAACGAGCCACTTAGCACTTTTTGCTATGTTTTTTGAAAAACGCCATCCTCCCTCTCGAAGTGCTAGGGGCGAGGTGTTTTCAGGCCAACCCTTCGACGGGTTTGGGCTGCAACGAGCCCCTTAGCATTTTTCGCTAAGTTTTTCGAAGAACACCACCCTTCCCCTCGATGTGCTAGGGGCGAGGTGTTTTCAGGCGAACCCTTCGACGGGTTTGGGCTGCAACGAGCCACTTAGCATTATTCGCTAAGTTTTTTGAAAAACGCCATCCTCCCCTCGAAGTGCTAGGGGCGAGGTGTTTTCAGGCGAACCCTTCGACGGGTTTGGGCTGCAACGAGCCCCTTAGCATTTTTCGCTAAGTTTTTTGAAAAACGCCACCCTCCCCTCGAAGTGCTAGGGGCGAGGTGTTTTCAGGCGAACCCTTCGACGGGTTTGGGCTGCAACGAGCCCCTTAGCATTTTTCACTAAGTTTTTCGAAGAACACCACCCTTCCCCTCGAAGTGCTAGGGGCGAGGTGTTTTCAGGCGAACTCTTCGACAGGTTTGGGCTGCAACGAGCCACTTAGCATTTTTAGCTAAGTTTTTTGAAAAACACCACCCTCCCCTCGAAGTGCTAGGGGCGAGGTGTTTTCAGGCGAACCCTTCGACGGGTTTGGGCTGCAACGAGCCCCTTAGCATTTTTCGCTAAGTTTTTGAAAGAACACCACCCTTCCCCTCGAAGTGCTAGGGGCGAGGTGTTTTCAGGCGAACTCTTCGACGGGTTTGGGCTGCAACGAGCCCCTTAGCATTTTTCGCTAAGTTTTTCGAAGAACACCACCCTTCCCCTCGAAGTGCTAGGGGCGAGGTGTTTTCAGGCGAACTCTTCGACGGGTTTGGGCTGCAACGAGCCCCTTAGCATTTTTCGCTAAGTTTTTAGAAAAACTCCACCCTTCCCCTCGAAGTGCTAGGGGCGAGGTGTTTTCAGGCGAACCCTTCGACAGGTTTGGGCTGCAACGAGCCCCTTAGCATTTTTCGCTAAGTTTTTTGAAAAACGCCACCCTCCCCTCGAAGTGCTAGGGGCGAGGTGTTTTCAGGCGAACCCTTCGACGGGTTTGGGCTGCAACGAGCCCCTTAGCATTTTTCGCTAAGTTTTTCGAAGAACACCACCCTTCCCCTCGAAGTGCTAGGGGCGAGGTGTTTTCAGGCGAACCCTTCGACGGGTTTGGGCTGCAACGAGCCCCTTAGCATTTTTCGCTAAGTTTTTTGAAAAACGCCACCCTCCCCTCGAAGTGCTAGGGGCGAGGTGTTTTCAGGCGAACCCTTCGACGGGTTTGGGCTGCAACGAGCCCCTTAGCATTTTTCGCTAAGTTTTTTGAAAAACGCCACCCTCCCCTCGAAGTGCTAGGGGCGAGGTGTTTTCAGGCGAACCCTTCGACGGGTTTGGGCTGCAACGAGCCCCTTAGCATTTTTCGCTAAGTTTTTCGAAGAACACCACCCTTCCCCTCGAAGTGCTAGGGGCGAGGTGTTTTCAGGCGAACTCTTCGACGGGTTTGGGCTGCAACGAGCCACTTAGCATTTTTAGCTAAGTTTTTTGAAAAACACCACCCTCCCCTCGAAGTGCTAGGGGCGAGGTGTTTTCAGGCGAACCCTTCGACGGGTTTGGGCTGCAACGAGCCCCTTAGCATTTTTCGCTAAGTTTTTGAAAGAACACCACCCTTCCCCTCGAAGTGCTAGGGGCGAGGTGTTTTCAGGCCAACTCTTCGACGGGTTTGGGCTGCAACGAGCCCCTTAGCATTTTTCACTAAGTTTTTCGAAGAACACCACCCTTCCCCTCGAAGTGCTAGGGGCGAGGTGTTTTCAGGCGAACTCTTCGACAGGTTTGGGCTGCAACGAGCCACTTAGCATTTTTCGCTAAGTTTTTAGAAAAACTCCACCCTTCCCCTCGAAGTGCTTGGGGCGAGGTGTTTTCAAGCGAACCCTTCGACAGGTTTGGGCTGCAACGAGCCCCTTAGCATTTTTCGTTAAGTTTTTTGAAAAACGCCACCCTTCCCATCGAAGTGCTAGGGGCGAGGTGTTTTTGAGCGAACCCTTCGACGGGTTTGGGCTGGAACAATTCCCATAGCATTTTTTTGCTAAGTTTTTTGAAAAACGCCATCCTCCCTCTCGAAGTTCTAGGGGCGAGGTGTTTTTGGGCGAACCCTTCAACGGGTTTGGGCTGCAACGAGCCACTTAGCACTTTTTGCTATGTTTTTTGAAAAACGCCATCCTCCCTCTCGAAGTGCTAGGGGCGAGGTGTTTTCAGGCCAACCCTTCGACGGGTTTGGGCTGCAACGAGCCCCTTAGCATTTTTCGCTAAGTTTTTCGAAGAACACCACCCTTCCCCTCGATGTGCTAGGGGCGAGGTGTTTTCAGGCGAACCCTTCGACGGGTTTGGGCTGCAACGAGCCACTTAGCATTATTCGCTAAGTTTTTTGAAAAACGCCATCCTCCCCCTCGAAGTGCTATGGGCGAGGTGTTTTCAGGCCAACCCTTCGACGGGTTTGGGCTGCAACGAGCCCCTTAGCATTTTTCGCTAAGTTTTTTGAAAAACGCCACCCTCCCCATCGAAGAGCTAGGGGCGAGGTGTTTTCAGGCGAACCCTTCGACGGGTTTGGCCTGCAACGAGCCCCTTAGCATTTTTCGCTAAGTTTTTCGAAGAACACCACCCTTCCCCTCGAAGTGATAGGGGCGAGGTGTTTTCAGGCGAACTCTTCGACGGGTTTGGGCTGCAACGAGCCCCTTAGCATTTTTCACTAAGTTTTTCGAAGAACACCACCCTTCCCCTCGAAGTGCTAGGGGCGAGGTGTTTTCAGGCGAACTCTTCGACAGGTTTGGGCTGCAACGAGCCACTTAGCCTTTTTAGCTAAGTTTTTTGAAAAACACCACCCTCCCCTCGAAGTGCTAGGGGCGAGGTGTTTTCAGGCGAACCCTTCGACGGTTTGGGCTGCAACGAGCCCCTTAGCATTTTTCGCTAAGTTTTTGAAAGAACACCACCCTTCCCCTCGAAGTGCTAGGGGCGAGGTGTTTTCAGGCGAACCCTTCGACGGGTTTGGGCTGCAACGAGCCCCTTAGCATTTTTCGCTAAGTTTTTGAAAAACACCACCCTTCCCCTCGAAGTGCTAGGGGCGAGGTGTTTTCAGGCGAACTCTTCGACGGTTTGGGCTGCAACGAGCCCCTTAGCATTTTTCGCTAAGTTTTTTGAAAAACGCCACCCTTCCCCTCGAAGTGCTAGGGGCGAGGTGTTTTCAGGCCAACCCTTCGACGGGTTTGGGCTGCAACGAGCCACTTAGCATTTTTCGCTAAGTTTTTAGAAAAACTCCACCCTTCCCCTCGAAGTGCTTGGGGCGAGGTGTTTTCCAGCGAACCCTTCGACAGGTTTGGGCTGCAACGAGCCCCTTAGCATTTTTCGTTAAGTTTTTTGAAAAACGCCACCCTTCCCATCGAAGTGCTAGGGGCGAGGTGTTTTTGAGCGAACCCTTCGACGGGTTTGGGCTGGAACAATTCCCATAGCATTTTTTTGCTAAGTTTTTTGAAAAACGCCATCCTCCCTCTCGAAGTTCTAGGGGCGAGGTGTTTTTGGGCGAACCCTTCAACGGGTTTGGGCTGCAACGAGCCACTTAGCACTTTTTGCTATGTTTTTTGAAAAACGCCATCCTCCCTCTCGAAGTGCTAGGGGCGAGGTGTTTTCAGGCCAACCCTTCGACGGGTTTGGGCTGCAACGAGCCCCTTAGCATTTTTCGCTAAGTTTTTCGAAGAACACCACCCTTCCCCTCGATGTGCTAGGGGCGAGGTGTTTTCAGGCGAACCCTTCGACGGGTTTGGGCTGCAACGAGCCACTTAGCATTATTCGCTAAGTTTTTTGAAAAACGCCATCCTCCCCCTCGAAGTGCTATGGGCGAGGTGTTTTCAGGCCAACCCTTCGACGGGTTTGGGCTGCAACGAGCCCCTTAGCATTTTTCGCTAAGTTTTTTGAAAAACGCCACCCTCCCCATCGAAGAGCTAGGGGCGAGGTGTTTTCAGGCGAACCCTTCGACGGGTTTGGCCTGCAACGAGCCCCTTAGCATTTTTCGCTAAGTTTTTCGAAGAACACCACCCTTCCCCTCGAAGTGATAGGGGCGAGGTGTTTTCAGGCCAACTCTTCGACGGGTTTGGGCTGCAACGAGCCCCTTAGCATTTTTCACTAAGTTTTTCGAAGAACACCACCCTTCCCCTCGAAGTGCTAGGGGCGAGGTGTTTTCAGGCGAACTCTTCGACAGGTTTGGGCTGCAACGAGCCACTTAGCATTTTTAGCTAAGTTTTTTGAAAAACACCACCCTCCCCTCGAAGTGCTAGGGGCGAGGTGTTTTCAGGCGAACCCTTCGACGGGTTTGGGCTGCAACGAGCCCCTTAGCATTTTTCGCTAAGTTTTTCAAAGAACACCACCCTTCCCCTCGAAGTGCTAGGGGCGAGGTGTTTTCAGGCGAACCCTTCGACGGGTTTGGGCTGCAACGAGCCCCTTAGCATTTTTCGCTAAGTTTTTGAAAAACGCCACCCTTCCCCTCGAAGTGCTAGGGGCGAGGTGTTTTCAGGCGAACCCTTCGACAGGGTTTGGGCTGCAACGAGCCACTTAGCATTTTTCGCTAAGTTTTTTGAAAAACGCCACCCTTCCCCTCGAAGTGCTAGGGGCGAGGTGTTTTAGGCGAACCCTTCGACGGGTTTGGGCTGCAACGAGCCCTTAGCATTTTTTGCTAAGTTTTTTGAAAAACGCCATCCTCCCTCTCGAAGTGCTAGGGGCGAGGTGTTTTCAGGCCAACCCTTCGACGGGTTTGGGCTGCAACGAGCCCCTTAGCATTTTTCGCTAAGTTTTTCGAAGAACACCACCCTTCCCCTCGAAGTGCTAGGGGCGAGGTGTTTTCAGGCGAACCCTTCGACGGGTTTGGGCTGCAACGAGCCACTTAGCATTTTTCGCTAAGTTTTTTGAAAAACGCCACCCTCCCCTCGAAGTGCTAGGGGCGAGGTGTTTTCAGGCGAACCCTTCGACGGGTTTGGGCTGCAACGAGCCCCTTAGCATTTTTCGCTAAGTTTTTGAAAAACGCCACCCTCCCCTCGAAGTGCTAGGGGCGAGGTGTTTTCAGGCGAACCCTTCGACGGGTTTGGGCTGCAACGAGCCCCTTAGCATTTTTCGCTAAGTTTTTCGAAGAACACCACCCTTCCCCTCGAAGTGCTAGGGGCGAGGTGTTTTCAGGCGAACTCTTCGACGGGTTTGGGCTGCAACGAGCCCCTTAGCATTTTTCACTAAGTTTTTCGAAGAACACCACCCTTCCCCTCGAAGTGCTAGGGGCGAGGTGTTTTCAGGCGAACTCTTCGACAGGTTTGGGCTGCAACGAGCCACTTAGCATTTTTAGCTAAGTTTTTTGAAAAACACCACCCTCCCCTCGAAGTGCTAGGGGCGAGGTGTTTTCAGGCGAACCCTTCGACGGGTTTGGGCTGCAACGAGCCCCTTAGCATTTTTCGCTAAGTTTTTCAAAGAACACCACCCTTCCCCTCGAAGTGATAGGGGCGAGGTGTTTTCAGGCCAACTCTTCGACGGGTTTGGGCTGCAACGAGCCCCTTAGCATTTTTCACTAAGTTTTTCGAAGAACACCACCCTTCCCCTCGAAGTGCTAGGGGCGAGGTGTTTTCAGGCGAACTCTTCGACAGGTTTGGGCTGCAACGAGCCACTTAGCATTTTTCGCTAAGTTTTTAGAAAAACTCCACCCTTCCCCTCGAAGTGCTTGGGGCGAGGTGTTTTCAAGCGAACCCTTCGACAGGTTTGGGCTGCAACGAGCCCCTTAGCATTTTTCGTTAAGTTTTTTGAAAAACGCCACCCTTCCCATCGAAGTGCTAGGGGCGAGGTGTTTTTGAGCGAACCCTTCGACGGGTTTGGGCTGGAACAATTCCCATAGCATTTTTTGCTAAGTTTTTTGAAAAACGCCATCCTCCCTCTCGAAGTGCTAGGGGCGAGGTGTTTTTGGGCGAACCCTTCAACGGGTTTGGGCTGCAACGAGCCACTTAGCACTTTTTGCTATGTTTTTTGAAAAACGCCATCCTCCCCTCGAAGTGCTAGGGGCGAGGTGTTTTCAGGCCAACCCTTCGACGGGTTTGGGCTGCAACGAGCCCCTTAGCATTTTTCGCTAAGTTTTTTGAAAAACGCCACCCTCCCCTCGAAGTGCTAGGGGCGAGGTGTTTTCAGGCGAACCCTTCGACGGGTTTGGGCTGCAACGAGCCCCTTAGCATTTTTCGCTAAGTTTTTCGAAAAACACCACCCTTCCCCTCGAAGTGCTAGGGGCGAGGTGTTTTCAGGCCAACTCTTCGACGGGTTTGGGCTGCAACGAGCCCCTTAGCATTTTTCACTAAGTTTTTCGAAGAACACCACCCTTCCCCTCGAAGTGCTAGGGGCGAGGTGTTTTCAGGCGAACTCTTCGACAGGTTTGGGCTGCAACGAGCCACTTAGCATTTTTCGCTAAGTTTTTTGAAAAACACCACCCTCCCCCTCGAAGTGCTAGGGGCGAGGTGTTTTCAGGCGAACCCTTCGACGGGTTTGGGCTGCAACGAGCCCCTTAGCATTTTTCGCTAAGTTTTTCAAAGAACACCACCCTTCCCCTCGAAGTGATAGGGGCGAGGTGTTTTCAGGCCAACTCTTCGACGGGTTTGGGCTGCAACGAGCCCCTTAGCATTTTTCACTAAGTTTTTCGAAGAACACCACCCTTCCCCTCGAAGTGCTAGGGGCGAGGTGTTTTCAGGCGAACTCTTCGACAGGTTTGGGCTGCAACGAGCCACTTAGCATTTTTCGCTAAGTTTTTAGAAAAACTCCACCCTTCCCCTCGAAGTGCTTGGGGCGAGGTGTTTTCAAGCGAACCCTTCGACAGGTTTGGGCTGCAACGAGCCCCTTAGCATTTTTCGTTAAGTTTTTTGAAAAACGCCACCCTTCCCATCGAAGTGCTAGGGGCGAGGTGTTTTCAGGCGAACCCTTCGACGGGTTTGGGCTGCAACGAGCCCCTTAGCATTTTTCGCTAAGTTTTTCGAAGAACACCACCCTTCCCCTCGAAGTGCTAGGGGCGAGGTGTTTTCAGGCGAACCCTTCGACGGGTTTGGGCTGCAACGAGCCACTTAGCATTATTCGCTAAGTTTTTTGAAAAACGCCATCCTCCCCCTCGAAGTGCTATGGGCGAGGTGTTTTCAGGCCAACCCTTCGACGGGTTTGGGCTGCAACGAGCCCCTTAGCATTTTTCGCTAAGTTTTTTGAAAAACGCCACCCTCCCCATCGAAGAGCTAGGGGCGAGGTGTTTTCAGGCGAACCCTTCGACGGGTTTGGCCTGCAACGAGCCCCTTAGCATTTTTCGCTAAGTTTTTCGAAGAACACCACCCTTCCCCTCGAAGTGATAGGGGCGAGGTGTTTTCAGGCCAACTCTTCGACGGGTTTGGGCTGCAACGAGCCCCTTAGCATTTTTCACTAAGTTTTTCGAAGAACACCACCCTTCCCCTCGAAGTGCTAGGGGCGAGGTGTTTTCAGGCGAACTCTTCGACGGTTTGGCTGCAACGAGCCACTTAGCCTTTTTAGCTAAGTTTTTTGAAAAACACCACCCTCCCCCTCGAAGTGCTAGGGGCGAGGTGTTTTCAGGCGAACCCTTCGACGGGTTTGGGCTGCAACGAGCCCCTTAGCATTTTTCGCTAAGTTTTTCAATGAACACCACCCTTCCCCTCGAAGTGCTAGGGGCGAGGTGTTTTCAGGCCAACTCTTCGACGGGTTTGGGCTGCAACGAGCCCCTTAGCATTTTTCGCTAAGTTTTTAGAAAAACTCCACCCTTCCCCTCGAAGTGCTTGGGGCGAGGTGTTTTCAGCGAACCCTTCGACAGGTTTGGGCTGCAACGAGCCCCTTAGCATTTTTCGCTAAGTTTTTTGAAAAACGCCACCCTTCCCCTCGAAGTGCTAGGGGCGAGGTGTTTTTGAGCGAACCCTTCGACGGGTTTGGGCTGGAACAATTCCCATAGCATTTTTTTGCTAAGTTTTTTGAAAAACGCCATCCTCCCTCTCGAAGTTCTAGGGGCGAGGTGTTTTTGGGCGAACCCTTCAACGGGTTTGGGCTGCAACGAGCCACTTAGCACTTTTTGCTATGTTTTTTGAAAAACGCCATCCTCCCTCTCGAAGTGCTAGGGGCGAGGTGTTTTCAGGCCAACCCTTCGACGGGTTTGGGCTGCAACGAGCCCCTTAGCATTTTTCGCTAAGTTTTTCGAAGAACACCACCCTTCCCCTCGATGTGCTAGGGGCGAGGTGTTTTCAGGCGAACCCTTCGACGGGTTTGGGCTGCAACGAGCCACTTAGCATTATTCGCTAAGTTTTTTGAAAAACGCCATCCTCCCCTCGAAGTGCTATGGGCGAGGTGTTTTCAGGCCAACCCTTCGACGGGTTTGGGCTGCAACGAGCCCCTTAGCATTTTTCGCTAAGTTTTTTGAAAAACGCCACCCTCCCCATCGAAGTGCTAGGGGCGAGGTGTTTTCAGGCGAACCCTTCGACGGGTTTGGGCTGCAACGAGCCCCTTAGCATTTTTCACTAAGTTTTTCGAAGAACACCACCCTTCCCCTCGAAGTGCTAGGGGCGAGGTGTTTTCAGGCGAACTCTTCGACAGGTTTGGGCTGCAACGAGCCACTTAGCCTTTTTAGCTAAGTTTTTTGAAAAACACCACCCTCCCCTCGAAGTGCTAGGGGCGAGGTGTTTTCAGGCGAACCCTTCGACGGGTTTGGGCTGCAACGAGCCCCTTAGCATTTTTCGCTAAGTTTTTCGAAGAACACCACCCTTCCCCTCGAAGTGATAGGGGCGAGGTGTTTTCAGGCCAACTCTTCGACGGGTTTGGGCTGCAACGAGCCCCTTAGCATTTTTCACTAAGTTTTTCGAAGAACACCACCCTTCCCCTCGAAGTGCTAGGGGCGAGGTGTTTTCAGGCGAACTCTTCGACAGGTTTGGGCTGCAACGAGCCACTTAGCATTTTTCGCTAAGTTTTTAGAAAAACTCCACCCTTCCCCTCGAAGTGCTTGGGGCGAGGTGTTTTCAAGCGAACCCTTCGACAGGTTTGGGCTGCAACGAGCCCCTTAGCATTTTTCGTTAAGTTTTTTGAAAAACGCCACCCTTCCCATCGAAGTGCTAGGGGCGAGGTGTTTTTGAGCGAACCCTTCGACGGGTTTGGGCTGGAACAATTCCCATAGCATTTTTTTGCTAAGTTTTTTGAAAAACGCCATCCTCCCTCTCGAAGTTCTAGGGGCGAGGTGTTTTTGGGCGAACCCTTCAACGGGTTTGGGCTGCAACGAGCCACTTAGCACTTTTTGCTATGTTTTTTGAAAAACGCCATCCTCCCTCTCGAAGTGCTAGGGGCGAGGTGTTTTCAGGCCAACCCTTCGACGGGTTTGGGCTGCAACGAGCCCCTTAGCATTTTTCGCTAAGTTTTTCGAAGAACACCACCCTTCCCCTCGATGTGCTAGGGGCGAGGTGTTTTCAGGCGAACCCTTCGACGGGTTTGGGCTGCAACGAGCCACTTAGCATTTTTCGCTAAGTTTTTGAAAAACGCCACCCTCCCCTCGAAGTGCTAGGGGCGAGGTGTTTTCAGGCCAACCCTTCGACGGGTTTGGGCTGCAACGAGCCCCTTAGCATTTTTCGCTAAGTTTTTTGAAAAACGCCACCCTCCCCATCGAAGAGCTAGGGGCGAGGTGTTTTCAGGCGAACCCTTCGACGGGTTTGGGCTGCAACGAGCCCCTTAGCATTTTTCGCTAAGTTTTTCGAAGAACACCACCCTTCCCCTCGAAGTGCTAGGGGCGAGGTGTTTTCAGGCGAACTCTTCGACAGGTTTGGGCTGCAACGAGCCACTTAGCATTTTTAGCTAAGTTTTTTGAAAAACACCACCCTCCCCTCGAAGTGCTAGGGGCGAGGTGTTTTCAGGCGAACCCTTCGACGGGTTTGGGCTGCAACGAGCCCCTTAGCATTTTTCGCTAAGTTTTTCAAAGAACACCACCCTTCCCCTCGAAGTGATAGGGGCGAGGTGTTTTCAGGCCAACTCTTCGACGGGTTTGGGCTGCAACGAGCCCCTTAGCATTTTTCACTAAGTTTTTCGAAGAACACCACCCTTCCCCTCGAAGTGCTAGGGGCGAGGTGTTTTCAGGCGAACTCTTCGACAGGTTTGGGCTGCAACGAGCCACTTAGCATTTTTCGCTAAGTTTTTAGAAAAACTCCACCCTTCCCCTCGAAGTGCTTGGGGCGAGGTGTTTTCAAGCGAACCCTTCGACAGGTTTGGGCTGCAACGAGCCCCTTAGCATTTTTCGTTAAGTTTTTTGAAAAACGCCACCCTTCCCATCGAAGTGCTAGGGGCGAGGTGTTTTTGAGCGAACCCTTCGACGGGTTTGGGCTGGAACAATTCCCATAGCATTTTTTTGCTAAGTTTTTTGAAAAACGCCATCCTCCCTCTCGAAGTTCTAGGGGCGAGGTGTTTTTGGGCGAACCCTTCAACGGGTTTGGGCTGCAACGAGCCACTTAGCACTTTTTGCTATGTTTTTTGAAAAACGCCATCCTCCCTCTCGAAGTGCTAGGGGCGAGGTGTTTTCAGGCCAACCCTTCGACGGGTTTGGGCTGCAACGAGCCCCTTAGCATTTTTCGCTAAGTTTTTCGAAGAACACCACCCTTCCCCTCGATGTGCTAGGGGCGAGGTGTTTTCAGGCGAACCCTTCGACGGGTTTGGGCTGCAACGAGCCACTTAGCATTATTCGCTAAGTTTTTTGAAAAACGCCATCCTCCCCCTCGAAGTGCTATGGGCGAGGTGTTTTCAGGCCAACCCTTCGACGGGTTTGGGCTGCAACGAGCCCCTTAGCATTTTTCGCTAAGTTTTTTGAAAAACGCCACCCTCCCCATCGAAGAGCTAGGGGCGAGGTGTTTTCAGGCGAACCCTTCGACGGGTTTGGCCTGCAACGAGCCCCTTAGCATTTTTCGCTAAGTTTTTCGAAGAACACCACCCTTCCCCTCGAAGTGCTAGGGGCGAGGTGTTTTCAGGCGAACTCTTCGACAGGTTTGGGCTGCAACGAGCCACTTAGCATTTTTAGCTAAGTTTTTTGAAAAACACCACCCTCCCCTCGAAGTGCTAGGGGCGAGGTGTTTTCAGGCGAACCCTTCGACGGGTTTGGGCTGCAACGAGCCCCTTAGCATTTTTCGCTAAGTTTTTCAAAGAACACCACCCTTCCCCTCGAAGTGATAGGGGCGAGGTGTTTTCAGGCCAACTCTTCGACGGGTTTGGGCTGCAACGAGCCCCTTAGCATTTTTCACTAAGTTTTTCGAAGAACACCACCCTTCCCCTCGAAGTGCTAGGGGCGAGGTGTTTTCAGGCGAACTCTTCGACAGGTTTGGGCTGCAACGAGCCACTTAGCATTTTTCGCTAAGTTTTTAGAAAAACTCCACCCTTCCCCTCGAAGTGCTTGGGGCGAGGTGTTTTCAGCGAACCCTTCGACAGGTTTGGGCTGCAACGAGCCCCTTAGCATTTTTCGTTAAGTTTTTTGAAAAACGCCACCCTTCCCATCGAAGTGCTAGGGGCGAGGTGTTTTTGAGCGAACCCTTCGACGGGTTTGGGCTGGAACAATTCCCATAGCATTTTTTTGCTAAGTTTTTTGAAAAACGCCATCCTCCCTCTCGAAGTTCTAGGGGCGAGGTGTTTTTGGGCGAACCCTTCAACGGGTTTGGGCTGCAACGAGCCACTTAGCACTTTTTGCTATGTTTTTTGAAAAACGCCATCCTCCCTCTCGAAGTGCTAGGGGCGAGGTGTTTTCAGGCCAACCCTTCGACGGGTTTGGGCTGCAACGAGCCCCTTAGCATTTTTCGCTAAGTTTTTCGAAGAACACCACCCTTCCCCTCGATGTGCTAGGGGCGAGGTGTTTTCAGGCGAACCCTTCGACGGGTTTGGGCTGCAACGAGCCACTTAGCATTATTCGCTAAGTTTTTTGAAAAACGCCATCCTCCCCCTCGAAGTGCTATGGGCGAGGTGTTTTCAGGCCAACCCTTCGACGGGTTTGGGCTGCAACGAGCCCCTTAGCATTTTTCGCTAAGTTTTTTGAAAAACGCCACCCTCCCCATCGAAGAGCTAGGGGCGAGGTGTTTTCAGGCGAACCCTTCGACGGGTTTGGCCTGCAACGAGCCCCTTAGCATTTTTCGCTAAGTTTTTCGAAGAACACCACCCTTCCCCTCGAAGTGATAGGGGCGAGGTGTTTTCAGGCGAACTCTTCGACGGGTTTGGGCTGCAACGAGCCCCTTAGCATTTTTCACTAAGTTTTTCGAAGAACACCACCCTTCCCCTCGAAGTGCTAGGGGCGAGGTGTTTTCAGGCGAACTCTTCGACAGGTTTGGGCTGCAACGAGCCACTTAGCATTTTTAGCTAAGTTTTTTGAAAAACACCACCCTCCCCTCGAAGTGCTAGGGGCGAGGTGTTTTCAGGCGAACCCTTCGACGGGTTTGGGCTGCAACGAGCCCCTTAGCATTTTTCGCTAAGTTTTTCGAAGAACACCACCCTTCCCCTCGAAGTGCTAGGGGCGAGGTGTTTTCAGGCGAACCCTTCGACGGGTTTGGGCTGCAACGAGCCCCTTAGCATTTTTCGCTAAGTTTTTTGAAAAACTCCACCCTTCCCCTCGAAGTGCTAGGGGCGAGGTGTTTTCAGGCGAACCCTTCGACGGTTTGGGCTGCAACGAGCCCCTTAGCATTTTTCGCTAAGTTTTTTGAAAAACACCACCCTTCCCCTCGAAGTGCTAGGGGCGAGGTGTTTTCAGGCGAACCCTTCGACGGGTTTGGGCTGCAACGAGCCCCTTAGCATTTTTCGCTAAGTTTTTTGAAAAACGCCACCCTTCCCCTCGAAGTGCTAGGGGCGAGGTGTTTTCAGGCGAACCCTTCGACGGGTTTGGGCTGCAACGAGCCCCTTAGCATTTTTCGCTAAGTTTTTCGAAAAACACCACCCTTCCCCTCGAAGTGCTAGGGGCGAGGTGTTTTCAGGCGAACCCTTCGACGGGTTTGGGCTGCAACGAGCCCCTTAGCATTTTTCGCTAAGTTTTTTGAAAAACTCCACCCTCCCCTCGAAGTGCTAGGGGCGAGGTGTTTTCAGGCGAACCCTTCGACGGGTTTGGGCTGCAACGAGCCACTTAGCATTTTTCGCTAAGTTTTTTGAAAAACGCCACCCTCCCCCTCGAAGTGCTAGGGGCGAGGTGTTTTCAGGCCAACCCTTCGACGGGTTTGGGCTGCAACGAGCCCCTTAGCATTTTTCGCTAAGTTTTTAGAAAAACACCACCCTTCCCCTCGAAGTGCTAGGGGCGAGGTGTTTTCAGGCGAACCCTTCGACGGGTTTGGGCTGCAACGAGCCCCTTAGCATTTTTCGCTAAGTTTTTAGAAAACTCCACCCTTCCCCTCGAAGTGCTAGGGGCGAGGTGTTTTCAAGCGAACCCTTCGACAGGTTTGGGCTGCAACGAGCCCCTTAGCATTTTTCGCTAAGTTTTTTGAAAAACGCCACCCTTCCCCTCGAAGTGCTAGGGGCGAGGTGTTTTTGAGCGAACCCTTCGACGGGTTTGGGCTGGAACAATTCCCATAGCATTTTTTGCTAAGTTTTTTGAAAAACGCCATCCTCCCTCTCGAAGTGCTAGGGGCGAGGTGTTTTCTGGCGAACCCTTCAACGGGTTTGGGCTGCAACGAGCCACTTAGCACTTTTTGCTATGTTTTTTGAAAAACGCCATCCTCCCCCTCGAAGTGCTAGGGGCGAGGTGTTTTCAGGCCAACCCTTCGACGGGTTTGGGCTGCAACGAGCCCCTTAGCATTTTTCGCTAAGTTTTTCGAAGAACACCACCCTTCCCCTCGAAGTGCTAGGGGCGAGGTGTTTTCAGGCGAACCCTTCGACGGGTTTGGGCTGCAACGAGCCACTTAGCATTTTTCGCTAAGTTTTTTGAAAAACGCCATCCTCCCCCTCGAAGTGCTATGGGCGAGGTGTTTTCAGGCGAACCCTTCGACGGGTTTGGGCTGCAACGAGCCCCTTAGCATTTTTCGCTAAGTTTTTTGAAAAACGCCACCCTCCCCATCGAAGAGCTAGGGGCGAGGTGTTTTCAGGCGAACCCTTCGACGGGTTTGGGCTGCAACGAGCCCCTTAGCATTTTTCGCTAAGTTTTTCGAAGAACACCACCCTTCCCCTCGAAGTGATAGGGGCGAGGTGTTTTCAGGCCAACTCTTCGACGGGTTTGGGCTGCAACGAGCCCCTTAGCATTTTTCACTAAGTTTTTCGAAGAACACCACCCTTCCCCTCGAAGTGCTAGGGGCGAGGTGTTTTCAGGCGAACTCTTCGACAGGTTTGGGCTGCAACGAGCCACTTAGCATTTTTAGCTAAGTTTTTTGAAAAACACCACCCTCCCCTCGAAGTGCTAGGGGCGAGGTGTTTTCAGGCGAACCCTTCGACGGGTTTGGGCTGCAACGAGCCCCTTAGCATTTTTCGCTAAGTTTTTCGAAGAACACCACCCTTCCCCTCGAAGTGCTAGGGGCGAGGTGTTTTCAGGCGAACCCTTCGACGGGTTTGGGCTGCAACGAGCCACTTAGCATTTTTCGCTAAGTTTTTAGAAAAACTCCACCCTTCCCCTCGAAGTGCTAGGGGCGAGGTGTTTTCAGGCGAACCCTTCGACAGGTTTGGGCTGCAACGAGCCCCTTAGCATTTTTCGCTAAGTTTTTTGAAAAACACCACCCTTCCCCTCGAAGTGCTAGGGGCGAGGTGTTTTTGAGCGAACCCTTCGACGGGTTTGGGCTGGAACAATTCCCATAGCATTTTTTGCTAAGTTTTTTGAAAAACGCCATCCTCCCTCTCGAAGTGCTAGGGGCGAGGTGTTTTCAGGCCAACCCTTCGACGGGTTTGGGCTGCAACGAGCCCCTTAGCATTTTTCGCTAAGTTTTTCGAAGAACACCACCCTTCCCCTCGATGTGCTAGGGGCGAGGTGTTTTCAGGCGAACCCTTCGACGGGTTTGGGCTGCAACGAGCCACTTAGCATTATTCGCTAAGTTTTTTGAAAAACGCCATCCTCCCCCTCGAAGTGCTATGGGCGAGGTGTTTTCAGGCCAACCCTTCGACGGGTTTGGGCTGCAACGAGCCCCTTAGCATTTTTCGCTAAGTTTTTTGAAAAACGCCACCCTCCCCATCGAAGAGCTAGGGGCGAGGTGTTTTCAGGCGAACCCTTCGACGGGTTTGGCCTGCAACGAGCCCCTTAGCATTTTTCGCTAAGTTTTTCGAAGAACACCACCCTTCCCCTCGAAGTGATAGGGGCGAGGTGTTTTCAGGCGAACTCTTCGACGGGTTTGGGCTGCAACGAGCCCCTTAGCATTTTTCACTAAGTTTTTCGAAGAACACCACCCTTCCCCTCGAAGTGCTAGGGGCGAGGTGTTTTCAGGCGAACTCTTCGACAGGTTTGGGCTGCAACGAGCCACTTAGCCTTTTTAGCTAAGTTTTTTGAAAAACACCACCCTCCCCCTCGAAGTGCTAGGGGCGAGGTGTTTTCAGGCGAACCCTTCGACGGGTTTGGGCTGCAACGAGCCCCTTAGCATTTTTCGCTAAGTTTTTCAAAGAACACCACCCTTCCCCTCGAAGTGATAGGGGCGAGGTGTTTTCAGGCCAACTCTTCGACGGGTTTGGGCTGCAACGAGCCCCTTAGCATTTTTCACTAAGTTTTTCGAAGAACACCACCCTTCCCCTCGAAGTGCTAGGGGCGAGGTGTTTTCAGGCGAACTCTTCGACAGGTTTGGGCTGCAACGAGCCACTTAGCATTTTTCGCTAAGTTTTTAGAAAAACTCCACCCTTCCCCTCGAAGTGCTTGGGGCGAGGTGTTTTCAAGCGAACCCTTCGACAGGTTTGGGCTGCAACGAGCCCCTTAGCATTTTTCGTTAAGTTTTTTGAAAAACGCCACCCTTCCCATCGAAGTGCTAGGGGCGAGGTGTTTTTGAGCGAGCCCTTCGACGGGTTTCGGCTGGAACAATTCCCATAGCATTTTTTTGCTAAGTTTTTTGAAAAACGCCATCCTCCCTCTCGAAGTTCTAGGGGCGAGGTGTTTTTGGGCGAACCCTTCAACGGGTTTGGGCTGCAACGAGCCACTTAGCACTTTTTGCTATGTTTTTTGAAAAACGCCATCCTCCCTCTCGAAGTGCTAGGGGCAAGGTGTTTTCAGGCCAACCCTTCGACGGGTTTGGGCTGCAACGAGCCCCTGTTGACGGCTGTTAAGTACCATTTTTAACCGTCAACTATACTCAAATAAAGGAGAATTTGGCATTTCATACACGCATGCTTTATCACAATAATATAGTTCCACTTGTACTTGGAGAACTTTGTGCATGCAGGAGGAAATGTGAAGGAAACACCTCAAAAGGCAAGAAAACACACTTTCGACCAATCAGAGAGCGCCACATGGACGTCACACGGATTGAAGGGCCCATTTTCAGCACTTAACCGACGTAACTCCCTGTAATACCGCGCAAATCGACGTCAGGGCCCACAGGACAGCCACCTGGAGAAAGCACAGGCCAGGAGGGGCCACCCCCAGGTCGGCCGACCTGGTCAGGTCGGCCGACCCGGCCGGGCGCCCTCTCCGCCTGGGCTTCCACGTGTTGGCTCCTCCGCGACTCCTGATGACGGTTTGAGATGCCTTCCGTGGCGGTTACTCTCCCTTGCCGACCTATTGAGGCTATAAATAGGAGGGTGTGCCTTCACACTCAACACACACCACAAGAAGCATTTCTCTCTTGCTAGTAGTAATTCTTGGAGTTTTAGTGGAGTTAGGCTGAGTCTAGAGCTCTCTGGTCCCAAGTCTTCACTTGGAATTGGTATGGCTCTTGTATCTTTTCCCTTTTGTAAGACTTTGCTCTTATCAATATATATATATTTTCTATATAGTTGTGCTTGGGTCATGAGTTTCTTGTTTGATATTGTGATCCATATATGTGATAGTATGGTCTACTTGTGTGATAGTAGTTTATATTTATTATACTACTATTGTCATGCTAGTTATATACCGTCACTATAGTCTAGTTTATATGTTATAGTCTCTATGCTTAGTTTTAGCTGATAAAGTATAGCATGGGTTTGGTGATCGTATTCGTACGGTAGCTCTGCCTCGTTAATAGTAATCGCGGAGGGGCAGAGTGCTCTTTGGTCATGCAAGTATGGTACTTGGATGACTGATTTGCATCAATTATTCGTTAGTCTACTAGTTCGTTGAGGTAGGCGGCAGGTGGTGACAGCCCTGTCCGTCCTTTGAAATCCTCCCCGCTAGGCTAGTGCGTAGGCTCTTGGCGGAAGTCGCCTGTGGATGCAGGGGTAAGTCCGTGCCTGAAGTGCTATACTATTGACTGCTGAACCTGAGTGTGGGTCTGTATGTATTCTACTTAGGCTATGCAACTGTATAGGACTGTATAGTAGGAGTAGCTTAGCCTAGTCTTTCCTCCACTAGACTTTATTTATTTAGTAGAAATCTTCTGTGTGTGTCACACTACCCGGTTATTATCATGTACCCGCCTGTCTTGGTTAAGATATCCTTGCTAATTGTTAACATGATCTTATATGTTAGTAACGCTTCTTGATCATAACCTTCCTTTGGGATAAACAAATACGATACCCTGAATACTTCCGGGTGAAATGCTACAGCGGTATTCTCCGTGCGCTTGCGGATTTTACCTACTTGACTCTGGGACATATTAGTGAACCGTTTCTGGCCCCGTGCCGGGAATGATTTATTAATATGGCTTAGCAAAAGTCAACAAGCATTTCTGGCGCCGTTGCCGGGGAAGGCGTATGATTCAAGAAAAATTACTAATGTATATAGTAGTGTTGCAATTATTAAGGCTATCTCCTAGGCAGGCTAACCTTGCTTTGTTTTCTGCATTTTGTATGAAAACAGGGTAGTGTATGACTGGTTTCGACTTGCCGACAAACTTCACTGAAGATCCTGAGTCACTCCTGAGAAGGACACGAGCTAGGCTCACCCCTCCTCGTAAGGAGACTCGGCCAATCGAACCTGTCATTCCCGCACCATCAAGCTCTGAGCAAATGGCCGACAAGACCCTCCGCGAGTTCTCCGCTCCCTCCGCTGCCAACATCCCTACGGGACTAGCTGGCAATGTGGGAGATGCGAACTTCGAGATCAAGACCGGTCTCATCACCATGGTGCAGGCTAGCCCATTCTGTGGGAAAGCCAATGAGGACGCTAGTGCTCATCTCCAGCAATTCCTGGAGATTTGCAACACGTTCAAAAAGAAGGACAGCCTCATCACATTCATGAAGAACTTCCTTGAGAAGGAAAAGGTTGCACAGCAACAACTGATGAAGGCAAGGAGGCAAAGGTCACACATTAAGCAACAGCCTCCGAAGTCCACAAGGCAGCAACCTCCGAGGTCTGCAAAGAAACAGGCTGTGAAGCCTGCAAAACCGCAGCCTCCGAAGCCCGAGAAGCCACCGACCGCAACAAAGACCAAGAAGGTGTGGCGAGTGAAACAAGAAGCATCATCCGTGTCTTCATCTCCGGGACCGGACAACGCTTCATCGAGCTGAACGCCGGAGAAAAGTCCCGCTCGTCGGACTTTAAAAGGTGAGTCCTCGCCGGGAGGTTAAACCGGTAGTTATCCATATTTGCTCTTTTAATTGCATATTTGCTTTCCACCACATTTTGATTTTTCCCGACCACTGCATTTCTGCATTTTTGAATTTTTCCAGCCACTTTGGAATTTTTCAAAACTCATTTGCATTTTTGAAAATTTAGAAAATAGGTTTTTGGGCTTTCCATTTTGAAAAGATTTTTTGTCGAGCTTTTTGAGCAAAAAGGCAGCAGGGGACAAATCCCCTAGCCGTTGGGGAACACATAGGAAAAAGGGGGCTGCCAGGAGGCCCACCTGCCAGGTCGGCCGACCTGGTGGGGTCGGCCGACCCCCTGGCCCCACCTTTTCCTGTGCTCCTTTCTCCCAACGGCTATATGGCCGTTGTTCTGTCCCTTTCTAACGGCCATCTTGCTTCCTTGGCTATAAAAACCACCCAGGAGGAGGAGTTTCACCATTCCAAGCTCATCTTTTACTCCCCTCCTTTGCTCACTTGTTGCTCTCCCAAAATTTCGTGTTCTTCAACTTTACTACAGCCCCAAAAACCCAAAAAAAAAAAAATATTTCCCCTCTGTTTTAGTGCATTTGCAAGTTGTTGTGAGAAGAAAACCAATTTCGGAGAAGCTCGGGTTTGTCGTTTTCACTAACGCTCACCCGAACACTTGTTCGATCTTGTTTTTGTTCTTGTCTTGTGTTTGTTCTTGTGTGCAGCCATGCTCAAACGAATGAAGCAAGTCGCCGGAATCAAGCGGAGAAAAAGCACTCGTGCAAGCACGAGTCAAGCATCCTCCGTCGAGCTCACACCAAGTCCGGGGCATGGTGACCCCGAAGCTGAAATTCCGGAGGAAAGGCCGGCCTTGCTCATCACCGAGGAGCATCTCGACATCAAGGACGACCGCAAGGGCCAAGCCATCGCGCTCATGAGAGAACGGCCATTCGCCCACACCCGACGCTTCGATCCGGACTTCCTCGAGAAAATAGGTATGAGAGAAGAATTTGCCTCTATTTTTCGCACTATGGGTTGGCTAAATTTCGTAGAAGTAGATGAGCCGGGTTCTCGTTTGCTTACTATGCAGTTTTTATGCACCCTTAGAAAGTATGATGAAGGCATTTCTTTTCGCTTGTTTGGGCAAGAGCGCTTGGTCACATGGGGTGATCTTCATGCTATGCTAGGTCTAAATCCTAAATGTAGGCTAGACTTAGATAAAGCGCTAAAGGGGTTCCATAAAGAAAGTTTTTGAAAAAAGATTTCCGGAAACGAGTGGGGTCCCAAGCCTAGAACAAGTGCCATCCATAATCCTACACTTAGATTTATGCATGTGTGGTTGGCTATGACCTTGTTTCCTCGAGGTGACATTAGGGTTGTCCGGCAAGATGAATTGAAAATACTTTATGCCATGGTTAAGAAAATTAGGGTGTCACCCGCGGAATGCATGATTGATCAATGGTTAGACAATATAAAGTTGACAGGACCAATTGAGTGCACCTCTTTAGTTACTCGCATTGCGCAGAAGTGTGGTCTGCTTGAGAATGTTCATGTTGAATATTTGACGGTAGATAGAGAATTTCTAGGCGAGGACTATTTTGTGCAAGGACATACTTTGAAACATGGTCCAAATAATACCTTGATCTATCACTTTCCCGGGTATACAAATGAATTCCCGTTACCTAACCCGGGTCTTCGTTTGTATCACTGTCGGGCACTAACCCTCCCACTTGAGCCAGTGGGAGAAGTTCGCAGGCATAGTGTTTCAGGGCGACCGACACGTTCCCGTAGGCATATGGAGCCTACACCGGAGTTTCACACTCCGACCGGAGATCCGGTATGGGAGCAGCCCCCGCCACAGGACGAGGCGGGTGCATCAACATGGCAGGCCGGAGCATGGGAATCTCAGTACGATTACCCCATGCAGACGTCATCAAGTTCAAGCGGACCGCCATCCTTTGCCACTCGGTCATTCTCATCCCGTGGGTTCCGTGAACTCAACTATGGGATGGCCGAGTTGACAAGGAGGGTGAACGACATTGATTTGCGCACCGAGAGCATGCAACAAACTCTCACGCAACATGTCGCCGACACCCAGCAATGGCAGAATTTCAGCGACAACCAATTCCGCCAGCTGAACGCGATGATGGCTCAGAATCAGAGCAATTGGGATGCCTTCTTCCGCTCCCAAGGCTACGACCCGAACCAGCAGATATGAGCAAGAACAAGCTTGGGGGAGGACCCCCCCTTCTCACGGTAACTTGTATCTTTCCCCTTCCCTTTATTTCTTGCATTTGCTAAATCTGAAAATCCAAAAAAAAAAATTTTTTTTTAATCTGAAAACCATAAAAATTTGCAAAACATAAAAAGAACAAAAATATTTCCCTTTTTCATGCGCGGTACGAATGTGTATAATTTTCCTATGTTGAGATGATGAATAGTTGCTCTGTCCTTTATTCCTCTCTAATGCTAGTTTACAACTTAGTATTCTCTTAAGAGTTAGGTTTGTTGGTAAATCTTGCCTTGAACTTGAATCTTGTGGGTAGCATATGCATTCTCTAGTTCTAAGTTGTTGAGAGGTATGATATGATAGATAGGGCTGCTATGATCTTGCTCAACGTAAAGCTTGAATTCCGGAGTTTTATTTTTCAAAATGACAAATTGATAAGTTCCTCAATGATGAAATTCCCACCACAGCCATATGTAGTGTTTACATTTGAAAACCTTTACACATATGCTGCTTGTTTCACATTGAGCTTAGTCAAAATTGTTGTGACCCTAGTAGAACTCTTTTCATGCTTTCTTGATCAAGATCATATACACACATCCACCGCCATGAGCTATCCTTCTAAATCAAGAAGATAGCATCCACCATATCCACCATATCCACCGTGAGCTATTCTTCTACACCGGAAGAAAGCCACTATCCATCCATCCATCCAAAGAAACACTCCATATATCCATTGCAAAATTCCTCTCTCAAAGTATTCATTGCAAACTAGGACTATGGCTATGCAAAAAGAAAAGAAAAAAAATGCTCAAAAAAGAGAGCAAGCAAAAGATAGCCATAGCCTAGAAACTCCAAAAGAGAGAAGGAAAATTCAAAAAGGAGTTATTTCTTCCCATCCACCATTCCTCCGTTCTCCCACACACTTGCACATCTTGATCAAGATTGTTTGAATTGATGTTTTTCTTGGATCCGGTCTTTTGACATAGCAATATTATGTGAACATGAGTGCCTCATATATCCCTACCTTGAGCTCCACATAAAGCCTTATTTAGAAGTAGGTGATTATAGGCAACACTTTGCCTTGGTGAGGAATCATACACATATTGAGTGATCCGAGAGAATCATTTGAGGAACTTGGTTTTTATTTTCAAAATCTTTTGAAAACCTCCGGAATAACATAGCGGAATCTAGAGCAAGTGATTGGTGCCCAGCAATTGTTCTATCTCTCAACCGCCCAAGACAATGAGGTGTAAAAGCCCCATGGATCGAGGTAAATGAGTAAGTTATGTGCCAACATATTTAATTCTAGGAAGAGTACTTTGTTGTGCGCATAGTATTATTGAGGAATAGGACATTGTAGCAACTCCTGATCAACAACTTAAGTTTATCTTTGCTTCGGGACGAGCAAAGGGTAAGCTTGGGGGAGTTTGTTGACGGCTGTTAAGTACCATTTTTAACCGTCAACTATACTCAAATAAAGGAGAATTTGGCATTTCATACACGCATGCTTTATCACAATAATATAGTTCCACTTGTACTTGGAGAACTTTGTGCATGCAGGAGGAAATGTGAAGGAAACACCTCAAAAGGCAAGAAAACACACTTTCGACCAATCAGAGAGCGCCACATGGACGTCACACGGATTGAAGGGCCCATTTTCAGCACTTAACCGACGTAACTCCCTGTAATACCGCGCAAATCGACGTCAGGGCCCACAGGACAGCCACCTGGAGAAAGCACAGGCCAGGAGGGGCCACCCCCAGGTCGGCCGACCTGGTCAGGTCGGCCGACCCGGCCGGGCGCCCTCTCCGCCTGGGCTTCCACGTGTTGGCTCCTCCGCGACTCCTGATGACGGTTTGAGATGCCTTCCGTGGCGGTTACTCTCCCTTGCCGACCTATTGAGGCTATAAATAGGAGGGTGTGCCTTCACACTCAACACACACCACAAGAAGCATTTCTCTCTTGCTAGTAGTAATTCTTGGAGTTTTAGTGGAGTTAGGCTGAGTCTAGAGCTCTCTGGTCCCAAGTCTTCACTTGGAATTGGTATGGCTCTTGTATCTTTTCCCTTTTGTAAGACTTTGCTCTTATCAATATATATATATTTTCTATATAGTTGTGCTTGGGTCATGAGTTTCTTGTTTGATATTGTGATCCATATATGTGATAGTATGGTCTACTTGTGTGATAGTAGTTTATATTTATTATACTACTATTGTCATGCTAGTTATATACCGTCACTATAGTCTAGTTTATATGTTATAGTCTCTATGCTTAGTTTTAGCTGATAAAGTATAGCATGGGTTTGGTGATCGTATTCGTACGGTAGCTCTGCCTCGTTAATAGTAATCGCGGAGGGGCAGAGTGCTCTTTGGTCATGCAAGTATGGTACTTGGATGACTGATTTGCATCAATTATTCGTTAGTCTACTGGTTCGTTGAGGTAGGCGGCAGGTGGTGACAGCCCTGTCCGTCCTTTGAAATCCTCCCCGCTAGGCTAGTGCGTAGGCTCTTGGCGGAAGTCGCCTGTGGATGCAGGGGTAAGTCCGTGCCTGAAGTGCTATACTATTGACTGCTGAACCTGAGTGTGGGTCTGTATGTATTCTACTTAGGCTATGCAACTGTATAGGACTGTATAGTAGGAGTAGCTTAGCCTAGTCTTTCCTCCACTAGACTTTATTTATTTAGTAGAAATCTTCTGTGTGTGTCACACTACCCGGTTATTATCATGTACCCGCCTGTCTTGGTTAAGATATCCTTGCTAATTGTTAACATGATCTTATATGTTAGTAACGCTTCTTGATCATAACCTTCCTTTGGGATAAACAAATACGATACCCTGAATACTTCCGGGTGAAATGCTACAGCGGTATTCTCCGTGCGCTTGCGGATTTTACCTACTTGACTCTGGGACATATTAGTGAACCGTTTCTGGCCCCGTGCCGGGAATGATTTATTAATATGGCTTAGCAAAAGTCAACAGCCCCTTAGCATTTTTCGCTTAGTTTTTTGAAGAACACCACCCTTCCCCTCGATGTGCTAGGGGCGAGGTGTTTTCAGGCGAACCCTTCGACGGGTTTGGGCTGCAACGAGCCACTTAGCATTATTCGCTAAGTTTTTTGAAAAACGCCATCCTCCCCCTCGAAGTGCTATGGGCGAGGTGTTTTCAGGCCAACCCTTCGACGGGTTTGGGCTGCAACGAGCCCCTTAGCATATTTCGCTAAGTTTTTTGAAAAACGCCACCCTCCCCATCGAAGAGCAAGGGGCGAGGTGTTTTCAGGCGAACTCTTCGACGGGTTTGGCCTGCAACGAGCCCCTTAGCATTTTTCGCTAAGTTTTTCGAAGAACACCACCCTTCCCCTCGAAGTGATAGGGGCGAGGTGTTTTCAGGCGAACTCTTCGATGGGTTTGGGCTGCAACGAGCCCCTTAGCATTTTTCACTAAGTTTTTCGAAGAACACCACCCTTCCCCTCGAAGTGCTAGGGGCGAGGTGTTTTCAGGCGAACTCTTCGACAGGTTTGGACTGCAACAAGCCACTTAGCCTTTTTAGCTAAGTTTTTTGAAAAACACCACCCTCCCCCTCGAAGTGCTAGGGGCGAGGTGTTTTCAGGCGAACCCTTCGACGGGTTTGGGCTGCAACGAGCCCCTTAGCATTTTTCGCTAAGTTTTTCAATGAACACCACCCTTCCCCTCGAAGTGATAGGGGCGAGGTGTTTTCAGGCCAACTCTTCGACGGGTTTGGGCTGCAACGAGCCCCTTAGCATTTTTCACTAAGTTTTTCGAAGAACACCACCCTTCCCCTCGAAGTGCTAGGGGCGAGGTGTTTTCAGGCGAACTCTTCGACAGGTTTGGGCTGCAACGAGCCACTTAGCATTTTTCGCTAAGTTTTTAGAAAAACTCCACCCTTCCCCTCGAAGTGCTTGGGGCGAGGTGTTTTCAAGCGAACCCTTGGACAGGTTTGGGCTGCAACGAGCCCCTTAGCATTTTTCGTTAAGTTTTTTGAAAAACGCCACCCTTCCCATCGAAGTGCTAGGGGCGAGGTGTTTTCAGGTGAACGCTTCGACGGGTTTGGGCTGCAACGAGCCCCTTAGCATTTTTCGCTAAGTTTTTCAATGAACACCACCCTTCCCCTCGAAGTGCTAGGGGCGAGCTGTTTTCGGGCGAACCCTTCGACGGGTTTGGGCTGCAACGAGCCACTTAGCATTTTTCGCTAAGTTTTTGGAAAAACTCCACCCTTCCCCTCGAAGTGCTTAGGGCGAGGTGTTTTCAAGCGAACCCTTCGACAGGTTTGGGCTGCAACGAGCCACTTAGCATTTTTCGTTAAGTTTTTTGAAAAACACCACCCTTCCCCTCGAAGTGCTAGGGGCGAGGTGTTTTTGAGCTAACCCTTCGACGGGTTTGGGCTGGAACAATTCCCATAGCATTTTTTGCTAAGTTTTTTGAAAAACGCCATCCTCCCTCTCGAAGTGCTAGGGGCGAGGTGTTTTCAGGCCAACCCTTCGACGGGTTTGGGCTGCAACGAGCCCCTTAGCATTTTTCGCTTAGTTTTTCAAAGAACACCACCCTTCCCCTCGATGTGCTAGGGGCGAGGTGTTTTCAGGCGAACCCTTCGACGGGTTTGGGCTGCAACGAGCCACTTAGCATTATTCGCTAAGTTTTTTGAAAAATGCCATCCTCCCCCTCGAAGTGCTATGGGCGAGGTGTTTTCAGGCCAACCCTTCGATGGGTTTGGGCTGCAACGAGCCCCTTAGCATATTTCGCTAAGTTTTTTGAAAAACGCCACCCTCCCCATCGAAGAGCAAGGGGCGAGGTGTTTTCAGGCGAACCCTTCGACGGGTTTGGCCTGCAACGAGCCCCTTAGCATTTTTCGCTAAGTTTTTCGAAGAACACCACCCTTCCCCTCGAAGTGATAGGGGCGAGGTGTTTTCAGGCGAACTCTTCGATGGGTTTGGGCTGCAACGAGCCCCTTAGCATTTTTCACTAAGTTTTTCGAAGAACACCACCCTTCCCCTCGAAGTGCTCGGGGCGAGGTGTTTTCAGGCGAACTCTTCGACAGGTTTGGACTGCAACAAGCCACTTAGCCTTTTTAGCTAAGTTTTTTGAAAAACACCACCCTCCCCCTCGAAGTGCTAGGGGCGAGGTGTTTTCAGGCGAACCCTTCGACGGGTTTGGGCTGCAACGAGCCCCTTAGCATTTTTCGCTAAGTTTTTCAATGAACACCACCCTTCCCCTCGAAGTGATAGGGGCGAGGTGTTTTCAGGCCAACTCTTCGACGGGTTTGGGCTGCAACGAGCCCCTTAGCATTTTTCACTAAGTTTTTTGAAGAACACCACCCTTCCCCTCGAAGTGCTAGGGGCGAGGTGTTTTCAGGCGAACTCTTCGACAGGTTTGGGCTGCAACGAGCCACTTAGCATTTTTCGCTAAGTTTTTAGAAAAACTCCACCCTTCCCCTCGAAGTGCTTGGGGCGAGGTGTTTTCAAGCGAACCCTTCGACAGGTTTGGGCTGCAACGAGCCCCTTAGCATTTTTCGTTAAGTTTTTTGAAAAACGCCACCCTTCCCATCGAAGTGCTAGGGGCGAGGTGTTTTTGAGCGAGCCCTTCGACGGGTTTGGGCTGGAACAATTCCCATAGTATTTTTTTGCTAAGTTTTTTGAAAAACGCCATCCTCCCTCTCGAAGTTCTAGGGGCGAGGTGTTTTTGGGCGAACCCTTCAACGGGTTTGGGCTGCAACGAGCCACTTAGCACTTTTTGCTATGTTTTTTGAAAAACGCCATCCTCCCTCTCGAAGTGCTAGGGGCGAGGTGTTTTCAGGCCAACCCTTCGACGGGTTTGGGCTGCAACGAGCCCCTTAGCATTTTTCACTTAGTTTTTCGAAGAACACCACCCTTCCCCTCGATGTGCTAGGGGCGAGGTGTTTTCAGGCGAACCCTTCGACGGGTTTGGGCTGCAACGAGCCACTTAGCATTATTCGCTAAGTTTTTTGAAAAACGCCATCCTCCCCCTCGAAGTGCTATGGGCGAGGTGTTTTCAGGCCAACCCTTCGACGGGTTTGGGCTGCAACGAGCCCCTTAGCATATTTCGCTAAGTTTTTTGAAAAACGCCACCCTCCCCATCGAAGAGCAAGGGGCGAGGTGTTTTCAGGCGAACCCTTCGACGGGTTTGGCCTGCAACGAGCCCCTTAGCATTTTTCGCTAAGTTTTTCGAAGAACACCACCCTTCCCCTCGAAGTGATAGGGGCGAGGTGTTTTCAGGCGAACTCTTCGATGGGTTTGGGCTGCAACGAGCCCCTTAGCATTTTTCACTAAGTTTTTCGAAGAACACCACCCTTCCCCTCGAAGTGCTAGGGGCGAGGTGTTTTCAGGCGAACTCTTCGACAGGTTTGGACTGCAACAAGCCACTTAGCCTTTTTAGCTAAGTTTTTTGAAAAACACCACCCTCCCCCTCGAAGTGCTAGGGGCGAGGTGTTTTCAGGCGAACCTTCGACGGGTTTGGGCTGCAACAAGCCCCTTAGCATTTTTCGCTAAGTTTTTCAATGAACACCACCCTTCCCCTCGAAGTGATAGGGGCGAGGTGTTTTCAGGCCAACTCTTCGACGGGTTTGGGCTGCAACGAGCCCCTTAGCATTTTTCACTAAGTTTTTCGAAGAACACCACCCTTCCCCTGGAAGTGCTAGGGGCGAGGTGTTTTCAGGCGAACTTTTCGACAGGTTTGGGCTGCAACGAGCCACTTAGCATTTTTCGCTAAGTTTTTAGAAAAACTCCACCCTTCCCCTCGAAGTGCTTGGGGCGAGGTGTTTTCAAGCGAACCCTTCGACAGGTTTGGGCTGCAACGAGCCCCTTAGCATTTTTCGTTAAGTTTTTTGAAAAACGCCACCCTTCCCATCGAAGTGCTAGGGGCGAGGTGTTTTTGAGCGAGCCCTTCGACGGGTTTGGGCTGGAACAATTCCCATAGCATTTTTTTGCTAAGTTTTTTGAAAAACGCCATCCTCCCTCTCGAAGTTCTAGGGGCGAGGTGTTTTTGGGCGAACCCTTCAACGGGTTTGGGCTGCAACGAGCCACTTAGCACTTTTTGCTATGTTTTTTGAAAAACGCCATCCTCCCTCTCGAAGTGCTAGGGGCGAGGTGTTTTCAGGCCAACCCTTCGACGGGTTTGGGCTGCAACGAGCCCCTTAGCATTTTTCGCTTAGTTTTTTGAAGAACACCACCCTTCCCCTCGATGTGCTAGGGGCGAGGTGTTTTCAGGCGAACCCTTCGACGGGTTTGGGCTGCAACGAGCCACTTAGCATTATTCGCTAAGTTTTTTGAAAAACGCCATCCTCCCCCTCGAAGTGCTATGGGCGAGGTGTTTTCAGGCCAACCCTTCGACGGGTTTGGGCTGCAACGAGCCCCTTAGCATATTTCGCTAAGTTTTTTGAAAAACGCCACCCTCCCCATCGAAGAGCAAGGGGCGAGGTGTTTTCAGGCGAACTCTTCGACGGGTTTGGCCTGCAACGAGCCCCTTAGCATTTTTCGCTATGTTTTTCGAAGAACACCACCCTTCCCCTCGAAGTGATAGGGGCGAGGTGTTTTCAGGCGAACTCTTCGATGGGTTTGGGCTGCAACGAGCCCCTTAGCATTTTTCACTAAGTTTTTCGAAGAACACCACCCTTCCCCTCGAAGTGCTAGGGGCGAGGTGTTTTCAGGCGAACTCTTCGACAGGTTTGCACTGCAACGAGCCCCTTAGCATTTTTCACTAAGTTTTTCGAAGAACACCACCCTTCCCCTCGAAGTGATAGGGGCGAGGTGTTTTCAGGCGAACTTTTCGACAGGTTTGGGCTGCAACGAGCCACTTAGCATTTTTCGCTAAGTTTTTAGAAAAACTCCACCCTTCCCCTCGAAGTGCTTGGGGCGAGGTGTTTTCAAGCGAACCCTTCGACAGGTTTGGGCTGCAACGAGCCCCTTAGCATTTTTCGTTAAGTTTTTTGAAAAACGCCACCCTTCCCATCGAAGTGCTAGGGGCGAGGTGTTTTTGAGCGAGCCCTTCGACGGGTTTGGGCTGGAACAATTCCCATAGCATTTTTTTGCTAAGTTTTTTGAAAAACGCCATCCTCCCTCTCGAAGTTCTAGGGGCGAGGTGTTTTTGGGCGAACCCTTCAACGGGTTTGGGCTGCAACGAGCCACTTAGCACTTTTTGCTATGTTTTTTGAAAAACGCCATCCTCCCTCTCGAAGTGCTAGGGGCGAGGTGTTTTCAGGCCAACCCTTCGACGGGTTTGGGCTGCAACGAGCCCCTTAGCATTTTTCGCTTAGTTTTTTGAAGAACACCACCCTTCCCCTCGATGTGCTAGGGGCGAGGTGTTTTCAGGCGAACCCTTCGACGGGTTTGGGCTGCAACGAGCCACTTAGCATTATTCGCTAAGTTTTTTGAAAAACGCCATCCTCCCCCTCGAAGTGCTATGGGCGAGGTGTTTTCAGGCCAACCCTTCGACGGGTTTGGGCTGCAACGAGCCCCTTAGCATATTTCGCTAAGTTTTTTGAAAAACGCCACCCTCCCCATCGAAGAGCAAGGGGCGAGGTGTTTTCAGGCGAACTCTTCGACGGGTTTGGCCTGCAACGAGCCCCTTAGCATTTTTCGCTATGTTTTTCGAAGAACACCACCCTTCCCCTCGAAGTGATAGGGGCGAGGTGTTTTCAGGCGAACTCTTCGATGGGTTTGGGCTGCAACGAGCCCCTTAGCATTTTTCACTAAGTTTTTCGAAGAACACCACCCTTCCCCTCGAAGTGCTAGGGGCGAGGTGTTTTCAGGCGAACTCTTCGACAGGTTTGGACTGCAACAAGCCACTTAGCCTTTTTAGCTAAGTTTTTTGAAAAACACCACCCTCCCCCTCGAAGTGCTAGGGGCGAGGTGTTTTCAGGCGAACCTTCGACGGGTTTGGGCTGCAACAAGCCCCTTAGCATTTTTCGCTAAGTTTTTCAATGAACACCACCCTTCCCCTCGAAGTGATAGGGGCGAGGTGTTTTCAGGCCAACTCTTCGACGGGTTTGGGCTGCAACGAGCCCCTTAGCATTTTTCACTAAGTTTTTCGAAGAACACCACCCTTCCCCTGGAAGTGCTAGGGGCGAGGTGTTTTCAGGCGAACTTTTCGACAGGTTTGGGCTGCAACGAGCCACTTAGCATTTTTCGCTAAGTTTTTAGAAAAACTCCACCCTTCCCCTCGAAGTGCTTGGGGCGAGGTGTTTTCAAGCGAACCCTGTTGGTTTTTCTTACGTCTACGAATAAATCCGCAAGCGCACGGAAGACCGATGTAGCACTTCACCCAGAGTATTCCGGGGTATCGAATCACGAGGAACGTGTGTGTCTATCGTTGGACTAAATCACCCAAGGACACAGAGATTGATTAAGACAGGCAGAGGACAGAGAGGATGTCCCAAGAGTCAGGTTCCTACGTTAACTAAGCTATGCTCTAGTTTGCTCGCGTTGGGCACGGACTTACCCCTGCATCCACAGGCGACTTCCGCCAAGAGCCTACGCACTAGCCTAGCGGGGAGGATTTCAGAGGACGGACAGAGCTGTCACCACCTGCCGCCTACCTCAACGAACCAGTAGACTAACGAATAATCAAAGGTAACCTCCTGCCTAGACACCACGTCTATGCGATCGATTACTACCTTAACCTTCTAGCAACGAATATTCAGGCTAAGGCACCCTAAGAACTTAGAGCGATGAACGAGCTCACAAGCTAGAACTATAACTTAATTAAAGTAAAAAGTAAACTGCAAGAGGGGAAATCTCGACACTTACTATGATTGGCAAATGTCGTCGAAGTACAAGCGTGGAGAAGGCGAAGACAAGCCCAAGCCTCCTCCGAACTCTACTCCACTCTCTTCCTAATCTAAGCACTAGCTAAGTAGCACTTGGCCTTTGCAAGAGGAGCACTAAATCTTCAATCTTGAGTGTGTGTTGGAGTGAAGGCCCTCACCCTCTATTTATAGCCTCCTAACGTCGGTTTCAGAGGAGTAACCGCCACGGAATCCCCCCAAACCGCCATCAGGGAGTCCTGAGGAGCCAACACGTGGAAGCCCAGGCGGAGAGGGCGCCCGGCCAGGTCGGCCGACCTGACCAGGTCGGCCGACCTGGGGGTGGCCCCTCCTGGCCTGTGCTTTCTCCAGGTGGATGTCCTGTGGGCCCTCACAACGGTTTGCGCGGTATTACGGGGAGTTACGTCGGTTAAGCGCTGAAGGTGGGCTCCTTAATCCGTGTGCTTGCTCCTGATTGGCCGGAAGTGTGCTTTCTCCTTGAATTTCCTTGAATTTTATTTAAACTCCATGGGTTGCTACCTGCATACACAAAGTCACCAAAACTTGTGGAAATAATTAGCAATAAATTCCTACCACTAAGGTGGTGATCAAATTGTGTGATTCTTGCGGGTAAACGACGGTCATATTTTGCATTTAAGGACCGTCAACAAACTCCCCCACACTTAGCCTTTGCTCGTCCTCGAGTAAAGGACTAAAGACTAAGGACTAAGTGATAATTCAAACCTTGATAAATCAAATCTAGTATGCAAATTATTCCAGGCATTACCTTGTATCTCCATGAGCTTTTGAAGTGTCTAGCATGCCTTCTTTGGATATTGATGAATGGAACGAATCTTGACTCCGAAAACTCAGCTCCTTCTGCTTATGTAACTTGGGTTTTCGAAAACATTTTCACAATCAAAGAATAGTAGCCATACTCCTCAAATGATTCTCTCAGTCGCTCAAAGGTGTATTTTCCTCACCGAGGCATTGTGCCTTTCATGTCCTATCTCTAAATATGGTATATGTGGAGCTCAAGAATAGGATTGAAATGGTGGCATACTTATAATTCATATCTTGCTAAGTCAAAATTCGGATCCAAAGAGAAAAACAAGTCATGATTCATAAGTCAAGTCTGTGCACATTTATTTGGTAGATGGAAGATGGATACTCCTTTGAATATTCCCTCATTGAAATGAGATCATGGGCTATCTTTCTTTCTTTTCTTTTTTTTCTTTTTTTTTTTTTTTTTTTTTGGAAATACTAGATAGCCCATATTCTTTTTGCAACAAAATACGGAGGGAAGTATGTAGAACTGGAGTATTTTATTTTCATGGATGGTGGAGATGCTAACTTCCAGTGTAGAAGTTTTAGCATAGGGGTGGATGTGCACACAGACTTGATAAATGAAGCATAACAGGCATCTCAATTTGGGTCTCAAAATTTTGACAAGGCTCAATAAATTAATAAGTAGCACAAAAGAGCACAATCTTTGATAAGCAAAATTTGGCCTTGGTAGGATAAATTTTATCATTGAGGAGTTGGCTTTCAAATTTATCATTTTCAAAAGAAAATCCCAAGTTATAAGCATAAGAGTGAAGATTCATAAAGTCTATTCATATCACACAAATCAATAGTCCTAGGTAGCATGTTTCCCTAAAGATATAATCATGGAAATTTAGGCAAACATTCTAGGAATAAGGAGCATGCAAGATGATAAATCAAAAAGAATGAATTATGGAGAAAATTCAGGTTTTTAGTATTTATTAATTTTTCCATATTTAAGGAGAAAATAAGCAGAGAGGCAGGGAGGAATGGGAAGTGGACGTGCAAACCAGAGTATGGACCAAGTGGGGGTCCGAGGGGAGCCAGGCCTGGGTCGGCCGACCTAACCAGGTCGCCCGACCTGGGAGATGCTCCTCTGGTCCCCTGGTTCGTCGTGTCGCTTCGTGTCACCCTGTGCAACATATTTCTCAGGGTAGACCGTCCGTTTGCGCGTTCGTACTTCGCAAATCCTCCTCCACACTTGTTTCCTGACTTCTTTTTATTTGACACAAACAAAAAGGAAAAGTGTGAAAGCAAAGGTGGACCCCACCGGCTTTATGGGCTCAGTGGGTTCCATTATTCAATTCTTTATTATAGGCGCATTACATTTTAATGAAATAAATGAAGAAAATCTAAAAAGGGAAACTAAGCGCCTATTTTCCTAAACTATATGGGAGAGCCTATTCATTTGCCCTTATATAAGTCGGGCTCTCCCATGTGGCTACAAATGCGCTCCATCTTAGCGCATAAGCCACGGCGGAGGTCTTTCATACCCTCCTCGAGGCGTTGCACACGATCCTCAAGTTGAGCACGATCAACCAACTCCTCCGCCAACTTGTTGGCCAGCCTCTTATTCTCCGCCCGTAGGAGGAGAACGTCCTGCGCAAGCTTGGCCTTGGAGGGACCTGTCGCCTCGTCCCCGCTGTCCTGGTAGTGTCCGCCCTCCGCTGTGATTGGCGGGGGGTCGAGGAAGCGGCTGATGGTCTTCTGCGGGGAGGAGTCGATGGATTCCTCCATCTCCCGCTTGTCCTCCGAAGTGAGCTTGGGGAAGAGCACTTTCCCCTTGCCCGGTCCGGTGCATGGTCCGGTGCTGGTGAACCGTCCCTTCTGCTCTGGCGACGTGGGGATGTAGTCCATCCGGTACTTGTACCCGAATGGCGACCCATTCCTGCCCCGAAGCGTCTCAACGAGGTGTTCCCTGGGCAGGAGAGCAGAGGGATCCCCGTTGTGGAGACGACGGGTGGGTGTCGTCTTGCGGTGCGCCAGAATGCCCGTCGTTGGTCTCTTGATGTCGGGGGTAGGACGCCGTACAGGCGACGTTCCCCGCGTCTTCATGGTGCGTGCCGGGGTCGGCGAAAGTGCCCGCTGCGATGTGCGGGTGGCGGAAGGGCTGCGCCGTTCAGCAAACCGTGTACGGCCTGCCCTTTCCTCTTCGCGGCGCAGGGGAGGCTCAATGGCGAGAGGCTCAACGATCTCGGCAAGGGTGAGATCGAGGTTGGTCGGGACAATTTGGTTAGCGGGGGTGATTTCCCCGCTAAGGGCAAGGGCGGAGCTGGTCAAGGAAGCCTGGGAAGTGCTCTTTTTGGCAGCCATGACGAAGTTGGGGGCTCTGGAAGAGGTTCACAGGAAGGTTTGGGATGAGAGAAAAGCATCGCTCCCCTCTGCTTAAAAGGAGAGTCCCCCGACGGTATATTCGCGATTCTCCGCGAGAATCTCCGATTAGGGCGAAGGGGGAAGTTGGAGGAACGCGTGAGAGAAAAACGGAAAGCGGCGGCGCCACCAGGGGGTCGCCCGACCTGGCCAGGTCGGCCGACCTGGTGGTGGGCCCCCTGGGGCTGCTGCTTCGTGGGCTGCCTAAGGGAGGTCCAAGGAGGGGGAAAAGTACGGCAATTTAATTTGATTCTAAGTTTAGGTGCCCGTAAAGGCTATGGGTAGGCCCGGAAGTCAATTAAATTGACTACGTCCTCCTCAACTCCTATACTTTTAATAGAATCGTAAAAGAGCTTAAGTCGATGGCCGTTTACCTTAAACGCGTTCCCGTCCTTGTCCTGGAGTGTGACCGCTCCATGTGTCGCGACGTCGATGACGAGATATGGCCCAAGCCATTTGCTTCGCAGCTTCCCGTCGCCGAACAGCTTCACTCTTGAGTTGAAGAGTAGCACCTTGTCTCCAGGGTTGAACTCCTTTGGCTGTATCCTTTTGTCGTGCCATTTCTTGGTCTTTTCTTTATAGATCTTGGCACTGTGATACGCCTTTTCTCTCCATTCCTCCAGCTCAGAAATTTGCTTCATCCTGTGCCTTCCTGCTTCCTTGGAATCCATATTCCACTTCTTTATTGCCCAGTATGCCTTGTGTTCCAGTTCTACCGGCAGATGGCAAGTCTTGCCGTAGACCAGCTGGAATGGATACATGCCTATGGGGGTCTTGTATGCAGTGCGATGTGCCCATAGTGCATCTGGCAACTTATTCTTCCATCCCGATCCCATTTCCTCCACTGTTTTCTGCAGGATGTTCTTGATTTGCTTGTTCGAGGTCTCTGCCTGACCGCTGGTCTGGGGGTGGTATGGAGTAGCAATGTTATGGTCGGAACCGAGTTCCCACAGGAAGTGTCGGAATCCTTTGTCCGTGAAGTGTGAACCTCCATCACTAATCACCATCCTTGGTACCCCAAAGCGTGGGAAAATGATCTCATAGAACATTTTCCGTGCGCTCTTTGCATCTGCAGCTCTGCATGGCAATGCTTCAACCCACTTTGACACGTAGTCGACTGCCACCAGGATATACTCGCAATCATAGGACCTTGGGAAGGGTCCCATGAAGTCGATGCCCCAGACGTCGAAAAGTTCGACTTGCAGGTTGTATGTCAAGGGCATCGCATTGCGAGATGAGATTCCTCCATGCTTCTGGCATCTCCTGCACCTCCTAATGTACTCCTTGGTGTCCTCATACATCGTCGGCCAATAGAAACCACTTTGCCAGATTTTTGCTTGCGTCCGGTACACGCCGTAGTGTCCTCCGTACGGAGCTGCATGGCACTTCTCAATTATCTGTGCACCCTCAATGGTGGGGATGCATCGCCGCAACAGACCATCAGCACAGACCCTGTAGAGGAATGGGTCGTCCCAAAGGTGTCGCCTACTTTCATAGGCCAGCTTCTTTCGGTTTTCCCCCGGCGGAACATACCCTGTAACCATGAAATTCACGATATCTGCATACCAGGGTGTGGAGTCCGCAACCTTTAACAGCATATCATCTCGTAGGAAGTCGTTGATTGGTAGTTCCTGCATGTTAGTGACTTGCATACGAGATAGATGATCTGCTACAGAATTCTCTACTCCTTTCTTATCTTTTATTTCAAGATCAAATTCTTGGAGTAAGAGGATCCATCTGATGAGCCTTGGTTTAGCATCTTTTTTAGCGAGCAGGTACTTTAGTGCAGCATGATCAGTGTAAACAATTACCTTTGCTCCAACTAAATAAGATCTAAACTTATCGATAGCAAAAACCACAGCCAGGAGCTCCTTTTCTGTGGTAGCGTAGTTGAGCTGTGCTCCTGTCAAGGTTTTGCTAGCGTAGGCTATTGCGTGATGCTTCTTGTCCTTAGTTTGGCCGAGAACGGCCCCTACGGCATAGTCACTAGCATCGCACATGATTTCAAAGGGCAGCTTCCAATCAGGGGGTTGGATGATGGGAGCTGAGATGAGTGCATTTTTCAAGAGATGAAAAGATTTCAAGCACTCATCATCAAAGTCAAAAGGCGCATCCTTAGCTAAGAGGTTGGTGAGGGGTCTAGCGATTTTCGAAAAGTCTTTTATGAATCGTCGATAGAACCCAGCATGCCCCAAAAAGCTACGAATACCCTTGACGTTGATCGGAGGTGGAAGTTGCTCGATAACTTCTATTTTCGCCTTATCCACCTCGATCCCTCTCTCGGACACTAAGTGCCCTAGCACTATGCCTTCTCGGACCATAAAGTGGCACTTTTCCCAATTAAGTACCAGGTCCTTTTCTTGGCATCGAGTCAAGACGCTGTCCAAGTTCTCGAGACAGTGATCGAAGGTCTTCCCATAGACTGAGAAGTCATCCATGAAGACTTCCATGATTTCCTCGATCATGTCCGAGAATATGGACATCATACACCGTTGGAAAGAGGCGGGTGCATTACACAACCCAAAAGACATCCTACGGTAGGCATACGTTCCATACGGGCACGTGAAGGTGGTCTTACTCTGATCATCGGGATGGATAGGAATCTGATGATAACCAGAATACCCATCAAGGAAACAGAAGAAGGAATGGTTTGCCAACCGCTCTAACATCTCATCGATGAAGGGCAGCGGGAAATGATCCTTCTTTGTTGCCTTGTTGAGTTTTCTGTAATCGATACACATCCTCCATCCCGTGACGGTACGTTGGGGAATAAGCTCGTTCTTATCATTCTTAACGACCGTCATACCTCCCTTCTTCGGCACTACTTGTACCGGGCTCACCCACTCACTATGAGGTACGGGATATATGATCCCTGAATGCAGAAGTTTTAGAACTTCCTTCTTCACAACCTCGCGCATAGCATTATTTAACCTCCTCTGAGGTTCCCTAGAAGGTGTACTCTCGGGGTCAAGAGGGATGCGATGGGTGCAGAGAGTGGGACTAATTCCCTTTAGGTCTTGGAGGGAGTACCCAAAGACAGAGCGATGTTTCTCTAAGACAGAGATCAGCTTCTTGGTTTCCTCCTCCGAAAGCTTATCACTAATGATGACAGGGGACTCCGTGTCACCATGTAGGAAAGCGTAGCGTAGGCCAGGGGGTAAGGTTTTTAACTCGATGGGAGGTCGAGTCGGTGGTTTTTCTTCAGGAAGCTCGAGAGTTTCCTGTAGATCATCCTCCTCTTCTGTAAAAAGATCGGCGTCTTGGTCAAGGAGGGTATCAGGAGGGTCGAAAGGGGAAATCACTTTCACCTCTTCGGTTAGGTCTCTCTCATCAGGAAATTCAGCGATGGTGTTTCGCGAACGGGAGATTGGGATTGAGAGAGCCTTTCCTCCGATGTTGACACTGAGCTTACCGGATGAGGCTGCCGTAAAGAGTTTTTCTAAAGGAAGCCCGATGAGGACATCAAAGCTTGGGACCTCAAAGACATGAAAGTTCAGAAGGGCCTCAGCGTCTTTGTGTCGTATCGACACATTGTTTAGAATCCCGTAACCTTCTAGGATGGCTCTAGTAGGGCTTTTGAAGGTCTTTTGCGTAGGAAGCAGAGGTTCATCTCCTAATACCTCAAAGGCAAAGGAGTCGGAAACGATGTTTATTCCTACGGCGGGATTATACCAGACATCCACAGCTCTGCCTCTAACCATACAAGGAATGGTAGTAGAGGATGAGATAATCCGAACAAGTTCGGAACATTGCTCATTTTCTCGGGACCACTCATCACTCATGATGGCTGTTAGTTCTTTCACTGAGTCCCTAAGGAATTGTTCTTCTATAGGTTTAGGGGAAGGAACTGGTGTTTGAGGCTTTCGTTGGATGGCATACATCGAGGTGTTACCGAAATCTTTGAAAAGATCATCCTCGATGATGAAAGGGAATTCGGACGGCTGAATTTCTTCATCATCCGAATTTCCTGGTTCAGGAGGAGGCTCACTAGCTAAGTCTTGAGATGTGCAAGAAGCAGGGTCAGATTCGGCTAGCTGGAGAGTCTCCTGGCTCGGCGTAGCTTCTTCGCAGGGGGGTTTGGTGGGCTCAAGGGAAGAGGTATTTTCTAGAATGCGTTCTAGGATGGTTCTTCCTTCTGAGACCGTTTTGTGTATGAATGAACCTCCGGCGGCTATGTCGAGATATTTGGCCGATTCCTTGTCGAGACCCATCCGAAAATGCTGTAGCAGCATGGGATCGGGTATAGACAAGTCAGGACCGGATTTCACTAAAAGCGAGAACCTAGCCCAAGCTGTGCCTAAGGATTCCTTCTCGGCCTGCTCGAAGTTGAAGACCTCTCTACGAAGAGAAACGATTCGTGATATTGGGAAGAACGCAAGACAAAATTTGTCCCGGAGCTCTTTCCAGTCACCATTCGTGCTTTCTGCCGTGTGAGTGTACCATTGCTTCGCCCTCTCTATAAGAGAAAAGGGAAACAATTTCCACTTGAGAGTCTCTTGTGTCATACCCCTGATTTGGATGCACGAGCACAATTGCGCAAATTCTCGCAGGTGATGGTGTGGGTTTTCGTTTTCTACCCCCGAGAAAGGTTGTGCCTGAACCATGGCTATAAAGCCTGGGCGGAGTTCGAAGCCATGTGAAAGGATTGGTTTTGAAGATGAAGGTGGCTCGTAGAACTCGCCCCTTGGAGCAGAGAAGGAGTGGATAGAAGGTTGCTCCATGGTAGGGATAAGGAAAGAAATAAAAGAAAGATAAAAAGGGATACGAGGGTGACTAGGGTCCGCAGATAAAACAGCAACCGTTCCCCGGCAACGGCGCCAGAAATGCTTGTTGGTTTTTCTTACGTCTACGAATAAATCCGCAAGCGCACGGAAGACCGATGTAGCACTTCACCCAGAGTATTCCGGGGTATCGAATCACGAGGAACGTGTGTGTCTATCGTTGGACTAAATCACCCAAGGACACAGAGATTGATTAAGACAGGCAGAGGACAGAGAGGATGTCCCAAGAGTCAGGTTCCTACGTTAACTAAGCTATGCTCTAGTTTGCTCGCGTTGGGCACGGACTTACCCCTGCATCCACAGGCGACTTCCGCCAAGAGCCTACGCACTAGCCTAGCGGGGAGGATTTCAGAGGACGGACAGAGCTGTCACCACCTGCCGCCTACCTCAACGAACCAGTAGACTAACGAATAATCAAAGGTAACCTCCTGCCTAGACACCACGTCTATGCGATCGATTACTACCTTAACCTTCTAGCAACGAATATTCAGGCTAAGGCACCCTAAGAACTTAGAGCGATGAACGAGCTCACAAGCTAGAACTATAACTTAATTAAAGTAAAAAGTAAACTGCAAGAGGGGAAATCTCGACACTTACTATGATTGGCAAATGTCGTCGAAGTACAAGCGTGGAGAAGGCGAAGACAAGCCCAAGCCTCCTCCGAACTCTACTCCACTCTCTTCCTAATCTAAGCACTAGCTAAGTAGCACTTGGCCTTTGCAAGAGGAGCACTAAATCTTCAATCTTGAGTGTGTGTTGGAGTGAAGGCCCTCACCCTCTATTTATAGCCTCCTAACGTCGGTTTCAGAGGAGTAACCGCCACGGAATCCCCCCAAACCGCCATCAGGGAGTCCTGAGGAGCCAACACGTGGAAGCCCAGGCGGAGAGGGCGCCCGGCCAGGTCGGCCGACCTGACCAGGTCGGCCGACCTGGGGGTGGCCCCTCCTGGCCTGTGCTTTCTCCAGGTGGATGTCCTGTGGGCCCTCACAACGGTTTGCGCGGTATTACGGGGAGTTACGTCGGTTAAGCGCTGAAGGTGGGCTCCTTAATCCGTGTGCTTGCTCCTGATTGGCCGGAAGTGTGCTTTCTCCTTGAATTTCCTTGAATTTTATTTAAACTCCATGGGTTGCTACCTGCATACACAAAGTCACCAAAACTTGTGGAAATAATTAGCAATAAATTCCTACCACTAAGGTGGTGATCAAATTGTGTGATTCTTGCGGGTAAACGACGGTCATATTTTGCATTTAAGGACCGTCAACAAACCCTTCGACAGGTTTGGGCTGCAACGAGCCCCTTAGCATTTTTCGTTAAGTTTTTTGAAAAACGCCACCCTTCCCATCGAAGTGCTAGGGGCGAGGTGCTTTTGAGCGAGCCCTTCGACGGGTTTGGGCTGGAACAATTCCCATAGCATTTTTTTGCTAAGTTTTTTGAAAAACGCCATCCTCCCTCTCGAAGTTCTAGGGGCGAGGTGTTTTTGGGCGAACCCTTCAACGGGTTTGGGCTGCAACGAGCCACTTAGCACTTTTTGCTATGTTTTTTGAAAAACGCCATCCTCCCTCTCGAAGTGCTAGGGGCGAGGTGTTTTCAGGCCAACCCTTCGACGGGTTTGGGCTGCAACGAGCCCCTTAGCATTTTTCGCTTAGTTTTTTGAAGAACACCACCCTTCCCCTCGATGTGCTAGGGGCGAGGTGTTTTCAGGCGAACCCTTCGACGGGTTTGGGCTGCAACGAGCCACTTAGCATTATTCGCTAAGTTTTTTGAAAAACGCCATCCTCCCCCTCGAAGTGCTATGGGCGAGGTGTTTTCAGGCCAACCCTTCGACGGGTTTGGGCTGCAACGAGCCCCTTAGCATATTTCGCTAAGTTTTTTGAAAAACGCCACCCTCCCCATCGAAGAGCAAGGGGCGAGGTGTTTTCCCAGGGGGCAAACTTCCTTAACACTCTCTACTCCTTCTTAACATCCTTTGACTCTGAGACGGGTTTTGGGGCCTCTTTGCCAAACGAAGGAGCCCCTTAGAGCATTTTTTTTTTTTTTTTTTTTTCGCCTAAATAATGTTTTTTTTTCCCGAAGAACAAAAAAAAACCCAACAAAAAACAACCACCCCCCATCACACAACCAAACCAAACAACTAAACCAAAACACCAACCAAAAAAACCCCAACAAAGTACCACACCCCAACCACAACAAAACCCACACCAAACCCCTTTCCACCCTTTTTTCTTCCCTCGCCTTCTCTTTCCCCCTTCTTTTTCCTTACACCAACCCCTTTTTAACCACAACACCACACAACAACCAACCGAACACCACCAACCCTTTTTGAGAATCGCAACACCAACCAAAACACAAAACAAAACAACCACACAACAACCACCCACCCAAAAAACAAGAATCACACACCACACTCCTTCAACACACCCAAAAAACACCCACAAACCCAAAAACCACCACCCAAAACCCACCTCCACAACCTCCACCCAAAAAAACAAACCCACACACCAACCACAAACAAACCACCCTTAAGGATCCCTCCTTCAACCCCAACAAACCACACTTTTGTTCAACCAACGCCATAACAACCACCCAACACCAAAAACCACCAAAAACAAATAAACACACACCAAACCACCCCCATAACAACACAATAGGCAAGTTTTTCGCTAAATGAATGTTTTTTTTTTTTTTCTTTTTCGAAGAGAACAAAAACCAACACACTACAAACACAAAACCCACCCCCAACCCTTCCCAACCAAACCCTCAAAACAACCACAACCAGGGGAAGCATTTTTATTTTTCTTTTTTTTTTTTCTTTCGTATAAAAATGTTTTTTTTTTTTTTTTTTTTTTTTTTTTTTTTTTTTTTTTTTTTTTTTTTTTTTTTTTTTTTTTTTTTTCTTTTTTTTTTTTTATTTTTTTTTTTTTTCGATTTTTTTTTTTTTTTTTTTTTTTTTTTTTTTCGAAGAACATACCACTAACACGCCCACCCCTTCAACACCAAAACCCTTGTTCTGAACACCAAACAACCAAACGCAAAACAACCACCCCTTCACCAGCAAAAAACAAACCACGAACCTTTTTTTGTCAACCACACCACCTCAAAAACCCAACTACACCGAAACAAACACCAACATCACCACCCAACACCAAAACCCACACACAAAAACACCACACCTTACACCAAACTACCCCCCCAAATGATTCAACCCAAACCCCCTTCCCCCACCACACACACCAACACCACCACCCTCTTACCCCTCCCATTCACACCCAATGACCAAACACACTCCACAACACCAAACCAACCCTTTTTTTTTCTCCACAACCCCAACCCTTTCCGCACACAAACCACCCCTTCTAAACAAAAAAACACAAACCAGACAAAAACCACAAAAAAAACCCACAAACCACCCTTTTCCTCCTTAAAAAACACCCAAGCAAACAAAACACCCCCAACAACACCACAAACCACACAAAACCGACCAACAACAAAACACACCACACAACACAAAAACCAACCAACAAAACAACACACAAGAGAACAAACCACCCTCACAGAGCAACCAAAACCAAACACCCAACAACCAACACACAACACACCCAAACCACAACACCCAAAACACCCCACCACCCTCCTTTTCTTTCTTAAACCCTTTCAAAAACACCACCAAACACAAACCACCCCTTTACCACAAACCACAACAAAACAACCACACAAACAAAAACAAAACCACAGCAACCCCCTTGCTTTCCTTCCTCACCCTTTTTCCCTGTCCACACACCAGCCACAGAGAAAAAACACCACCCTTCTTTAAAAACAAAACAAAACCAACCAACACCACACCAACACAACAAAAACAACCACACCACACAAGCCACAAACCCAAAAAAAACGCCAAAACCACCACCACAAAACCACTCCTTTACCAAAAAATACACAAACCCACAAAGACCCAACCAAAAAGACACCACAACAAAACCACCACACAAAATGTTTTTCGAAGAACTACCTCAACAAAACCACCCCACCACCAAACAAACCCAACAAAAACAAAACCACAAAACAAACAACCCAACAAAAACAAAACAACAAACACACCAACAAACCAATCACCACCCTCAGCATATGTTTTTTGTTTTTTTTTTTTTTTCGAAAGAACAACAAATAACCCAAAACACAACCACACACAAACCCAACCACGACAACCCACATAAAACCCACCCACCAAGGGGAATCAAACCAAACAACACAAACCCATCACACCTGACGACAAACAAGCACAAAACCCACCAACCAAACACAAAAAAACCAACGAACACAAATTCCAACATCAACTAGAAATCAACCAACGACAAATAAAAAACACAAACACGAGAACAAAAAAATGGGTTTTTCTCTGTTTTTTATTTTTTTTTATTTTTTATATTATATTTTATTTTTTTTTTTTTTTTTTTTTTTTTTTTTATAAGTTTTTTTTCGAAGAACAAAACAAAAACCACCACCCAATCCACACACCCCTATCCTTATCCACACCCACGCAAAGAACACACACACACACCCCTTCCAACAAAAACACAAACAACAACAAAAAACACCAAAAAACCACCACCCACCATCCCCACAAATCATACAAACACCAACAAAACCACACAATCAAGTACCCATCACCCTTCTCCCTCGAAGGTGGATAACGGAAACTGGGTCGATGTGTTTTCCCCCCCCTCCCCAGGGCCAACCACTCTACCCCACAGCCCCCCATCCATCCCCACCCCCCTCTTCATTCCCCCCCATTCCTCCACCCTTTCACCCCTCACACTCCCCCCCGCCTCACTCCTGGCTAAAAGACACTTCGATGGGTTTGTGGTGCTGTCTGTGTGGCAAAAAAAAAAAAGCAAAACAGAAAAATTGTTTGGGCAGTTCAACGAGCCCCTTTAGTAACCCCATAAGTAAAATGCAATGCAAAAATGTGTTGGGTGTGGGGGCTTGGGGGGGGCAGTTGTGTAAGCATTTGGCCAAATACACTGTTTTTGGTGTGCAAAAAAGGGCAAAAAAAATTGCAAGAGATGTTCTTGCAAGCAAAAAACATAAAAAAAAATGTGTGTGCGGCAAAAATCAACAAAAAAATTGGGGTTTTTGTGCTGGGGGGGCTGCATGAGCAAAACATGCAAGCTTGCAAAAAAAAAAAAAAATTTGTTTGTTTGATGGGCTGTCAAACCAAAAATGCAAACAAACAAGTGCCGTTGCAAGTGGCACAGTGTCGCAAAAAAAAAAAAACGAGCCCCTTATTTAAGAAGCCCCTTATCTTATATATATAAATTAATTTAATATAAATATTAGCATTTTTTTTCCACAACTTTTTTTTTTTTTTTTTTTCTTCTTTTTTTTTTTTTATTTTTTTTTTTTTTTTCATTTTTTTTTTTTTATGGAGTAAAATATATACCCCCAGCCCCTTAATATTAAGTAATATAAAGAATATTAGAGCATTTTTTTTTTTATCATTTTCACTAAGTTTTTTTTTTTTTTCGAAGAACCCCACCCATCTCCCTCAAACCCTTTCCCCCCTCCTTTTTTTCTATTTACCCACCCTTTTCTTCCGTTTTTACCTTTTCCCCCTCGAAGTGCTAAAGTGCTAACTAGGTAGGAAGGGCGAGGTGTTTTATCCTCTCTCCCCCCATTCCCCCCTGTCCCTCCCTCCTTCTTCCTTTCTCTTCTCTTTTTCCACTCACTTCCCTTCACCCTTTGCTTTTTTTCAGGCGAAACTCTACGAAACAAAGGTTTGTACTTACGCTTTTTTTCTTTTGGTGGGGGACTTTGCGAACAAGCCCCTTTAAAGTAGATAGTTAAGTATAGAGAAAGTTAAAGTATTACTTAGGGAGCACTTTTTAAGAGCTAATTTTTTTGAAAAAACACCACACCCTCCCCCCCGCTTCGAAGTGCTATGGGCGAGGAGTTATCCCCCCTTTCCCCCCCCTTCATTCCTTTCTCCTTCCGTTATCCCCCCTTCCCCCCCCTTCCCCCCCTCCCATATCCAATTCCCTCAGGTCCACTCCACACCAGGCGAAAAAAAAAAGACCCTTCTACCTTCCGACGGGTTTGGGGGGCGCACAACAAGGCTGGGCAAAAAAAAAAAAAAAAAAGCCAAACAATGCAAATGTGCACCAAAAAAAAAAAGGCCGCAAAACGAGTCCCCTTATATAAAAGTTAAGTTAAGTAAAGCAAAAAAAAAAGAAAAAAAAAGAGGCATTTTTCGCTAAGTTTTTTTTTCCTTTTTCTTATTTTTTTTCTTTTTTTTCTTTTTTTTTTTTTTTTTGGGGGGGGGGGGACACACAAATAACCCACACACCACCACACCTTTGCCCCTTCCCTTTGCTTCCCCTCTAAGTGATAGGGGCGAAGGTGTTTATTCCCCTTCCCACCCCTCCTTCAGCCTCCCCTCCCCCTATTTGGATCCCTTTCTTCCCCAGGCCCAGGCCATTCTTCCTTTTTCAGGGGCACAGGCCACCCACCAGTCCATTCCTTCCTATTCCCCCTCCCCCTTTTTCATCACCTCCCCACCTCAACCCCCCCCCCACTCAGGCCAACTCTTCGAGAAAAAAAAAATAGAAAAACAAAAAAAACGGGTTGGCTTGCAGAACAAAGAGCCCCTTAGGAAGAGGCCCCTTAATATAAACCTTATTAAGCATTTTTTTTTTTTTTTTATTTTTTTTCCCTTTTTTTTTTTTTTTTTTTTTTTATTTATAGCAATTTTATTTTTTTTTTCCAAATTTCATGCATTTTTTTCTTTTTTTTTTTTTTTTTTTCCATTCACACCATAAGTTTTTTATTATCGAAGAAACCAAACAAACCACCACACCAAACCCTTTCCCCCTCGAAGTGCTAGAGGGGGCGAGGGTGTTTTCCTCCCTCCCCCCCACAACCATCCCTCCAGGCGAAAAAAAACAACTCTTAAAACTCTCTCTTCGACAAAGAAAAGGTTTGTGGGGGTGTGTGGGGGTGGTGGGGGGCTGCTGGCAAAAAAAAAGCCAGGTTTTGGGGCTTGCATGCAAAAAAGTCAAAAACGAGCCACTTAGGCATTTTTTTTTATTTTTTTTTTGTTTTTCGCGTAATTTTTTTTTTTTTTTTTTTTCTTTTTTTTTTTTTTTTTTTTTTTTTTTTTTTTTTTTTTTTTCGTATTTTTTTTTTTTTTTTTTTTTTTATTTTTTCTTTTTTTTTCCGCTAAAAAGCTTTTTAGATAAAAAACTTAACCTAAAAACACAAAAAAAACCACTTCCAAAAAAAAACCTAAAACTAAAAACTACCTTTAAAACTTAAAACTTTGAAAACTTCCAAAAAATCCCAAACTCTAAACTACTAACTCTACGCCAAAAACGCTACCTAACTGCTATCTCTAAAAACTCCCACAAAAACTCAAAACTTCTTTTTATTTTTAGAAAAAAACTTTTCCAAAACCACTCCTCCAAAAAACTAACAAAACTCCACAAAACACAAACACCACCAGCACCAAACTTCTCTCCATTAAAAAAAAAACTTACTCCTCTTCAAAAAAATCCATTGCCAACACCCTTTATCCCTTATTTTGTCTCAACCTTCCTTACCTCCCAATTTAACGACTACTTTTCTCCACTAAACAACCGTTTATTGCCAACCACCTTATACTAACTCCACAATCCAACACTAAAAAACTTTTCCAACCAAACAACCAAAACTCCAATCCCAAAACTAACTCAAACTCGACCTTCCACACCACCTTAACCCTTCCAACAACAACTCCAACTTCTTAACTTACCTCTCTACTCCCACAAAAAACTCCCACCCAAATTTATCCAAACCCTTCATGACTTTTCTTTCTCTCCTCCTCTTCCAAAAAACGTCTCAAACCCACCACAACTTCCAAATTTTTTTAACTAAACTCCACTTACTAAACCCCCAAACTATCTTTACACTTAATCTTAACTCCACAACCTCCACCA
>JARKIM010000065.1:0-54222 GCA_030378355.1 Eleusine indica
GGCTATGTTTTTTGAAAAACACCGCCCTCCCCCTCGAAGTGCTTGGGGCGAGGTTTTTTCGAGTGAACTCTTCGACGGGTTGTGGCTGCAACGAGCCCCTTAGCATTTTGCACTAAGTTTTTTGAAAAATGCCACCCTCCCCCTCGAACTACTAGGGGCAAGCGGTTTTTGGGTGAACCTTTCGATAGGTTTGGGCTGCAACGAGCCCCTTGGCATTTTGCTCTAAGTTTTTCAAAAAATGCCACCCTCGCCCTTGAAGTGCTAGGGTCGAGATGTTTTCGGGTGAACCCTTCAACGGGTTCGGGCTGGAACGAGCCCCTAAGCATTTTGCGCTAAGTTATTTGAAAAATGCCACCCTCCCCCTCGAAATGCTAGGGGCGAGGTGTTTTCAGGCGAACCCTCTGACGAGTTCGGGCTGCAACGAGTCCCTTAGCATTTTGCGCTAAGTTTTTTGAAAAATGGCACCCTCCCCCTCGAAGTGCTAGGGGCGAGGTGTTTTCAGGCAAACCCTTCGACGGGTTTGGGCTGCAATGAGCCCCTTAGCATTTTGCGCCAAGTTATTTGACAAACGCCACCCTCCCCCTCCAAATGCTACGGGCGAGGTGTTTTCGGGCAAACCCTCTGACGAGTTCGGGCTGCAACGAGTCCCTTAGCATTTTGCGCTAAGTTTTTTGAAAAATGCTACCCTCCCCCTCGAAGTGCTAGGGGCGAGGTGGTTTCCGGCGAAACCTTCGACGGGTTTGGGCTGCAACGAGCCCCTTAGCATTTTGCGCTAAGTTTTTTGAAAAATGCTACCCTCCCCCTCGAAGTGCTAGGGGCGAGGTGTTTTCGGGCGAACCCTTCGACGGGTTTGGGCTGCAACGAGCCCCTTAGCATTTTGCGCCAAGTTACTTGAAAAACGCCACCCTCCCCCATGAAGTGCTAGGGGCGAGGCGTTTTTGGGCGAACCCTTCGATGGGTTTGGGCTGCAACGAGCCCCTTAGCATTTCGCGCTAAGTTTTTTGAAAAAACGCCACCCTCCCCCTCGAAGTGCTAGGGGCAAGGTGTTTTCGGGCGAACCCTTCGATGGGTTTGGGCTGCAACGAGCCCCTTAGCATGTTGCGCTAAGTTTTTGGAAAAACGCCGCCCTCCCCCTCGAAGTGCTTGGGGCGAGGTATTTTCGAGTGAACCCTTCAACGGGTTCGGGCTGCAACGAGCCCCTTAGCATTTTGCGCTAAGTTATTTGAAAAACGCCACCCTCCCCATCAAAGTGCTAGGGGCGAGGTGTTTTCGGGCGAACCCTTCGACGGGTTTGAGCTGCAACGAGCCCCTTAGCATTTTGCGCCAAGTTATTTGACAAACGCCACCCTCCCCCTCGAAATGCTAGGGGCGAGGTGTTTTCGGGCAAACCCTCTGATGAGTTCGGGCTGCAACGAGTCCCTTAGCATTTTGCGCTAAGTTTTTTGAAAAACGCCACCCTTCCCCTTAAAGTGCTAGGGGCGAGGCGTTTTTGGGCGAACCCTTCGATGGGTTTGGGCTGCAACGAGCCCCTTAGCATTTCGCGCTAAGTTTTTTGAAAAAACGCCACCCTCCCCCTCGAAGTGCTAGGGGCAAGGTGTTTTCGGGCGAACCCTTCAATGGTTTTGGGCTGCAACGAGCCCCTTAGCATTTTGCGCTAAGTTTTTGGAAAAACGCCGCCCTCCCCCTCGAAGTGGTTGGGGCGAGGTATTTTCGAGTGAACCCTTCGACGCGTTTGGACTGCAACGAGCCCCTTAGCATTTTGCACTAAGTTTTTTGAAAAACGCCACCCTCCCCCTCGAACTACTAGGGGCAAGGTGTTTTCGGGTGAACCCTTCGATAGGTTTGGGCTGCAACGAGCCCCTTAGCATTTCGCGCTAAGTTTTTCGAAAAATGCCACCCTCCCCTTTGAAGTGCTAGGGTCGAGATGTTTTTGGGCGAACCCTTCAACGGGTTGGGGCTGTAACGAGCCCCTTAGCATTTTGCGCTAAGTTATTTGAAAAATGCTACCCTCCCCCTCGAAATGCTAGGGGCGATGTGTTTTCGGGCGAACCCTCTGACGAGTTCGGGCTGCAACGAGTCCCTTAGCATTTTGTGCTATGTTTTTTGAAAAATGCCACCCTCCCCCTCGAAGTGCTAGGGGCGAGGTGGTTTCGGGCAAACCCTTCGACGGGTTTGGGCTGCAACGAGCCCCTTAGCATTTTGCGCTAAGTTTTTTGAAAAATGCCACCCTCCCCCTCGAAGTGGTAGGGGCGAGGTGTTTTCGGGCGAACCCTTCGACGAGTTTGCGCTGCAAAGAGTCCCTTAGCATTTTGCGCTAAGTTTTTTGAAAAACGCCACCCTCCCCCTCGAACTACTAGGGGCGAGGTGTTTTCGGGTGAACCTTTCGATAGGTTTGGGCTGCAACGAGCCCCTTAGCATTTCGTGCTATGTTTTTTAAAAAACACCACCCTTCCCCTCGAAGTGCTAGGGGCGAGGTGTTTTCGGGCAAACCCTTCGATGGGTTTGGGCTGCAACGAGCCCCTTAGCATGTTGCGCTAAGTTTTTGGAAAAACGCCGCCCTCCCCCTCGAAGTGCTTGGGGCGAGGTATTTTCGAGTGAACCCTTCAACGGGTTCGAGCTGCAACGAGCCCCTTAGCATTTTGCGCTAAGTTATTTGAAAAACGCCACCCTTGCCATCAAAGTGCTTGGGGCGAGGTGTTTTCGAGCGAACCCTTCGACGGGTTTGAGCTGCAACGAGCCCGTTAGCATTTTGCGCCAAGTCATTTGACAAACGCCACCCTCCCCCTCCAAATGCTAGGGGCGAGGTGTTTTCGGACAAACCCTCTGACGAGTTCGGGCTGCAACGAGTCCCTTAGCATTTTGCGCTAAGTTTTTTGAAAAATGCTACCCTCCCCCTCGAAGTGCTAGGGGCGAGGTGGTTTGGGGCGAACCCTTGGACGGGTTTGGGCTGCAACGAGCCCCTTAGCATCTTGCGCTAAGTTTTTTGAAAAATGCCGCCCTCCACCTCGAAGTGCTTGGGGCGAGGTATTTTCGAGTGAACCCTTCAACGGTTTCGGGCTGCAACGAGCCCCTTAGCATTTTGCGCTAAGTTATTTGAAAAACGCCACCCTCCCCATCAAAGTGCTAGGGGCGAGGTGTTTTCGGGCGAACCCTTCGACGGGTTTGAGCTGCAACGAGCCCCTTAGCATTTTGCGCCAAGTTATTTGACAAACGCCACCCTCCGCCTCGAAATGCTAGGGGCGAGGTGTTTTCGGGCAAACCCTCTGACGAGTTCGGGCTGCAACGAGTCCCTTAGCATTTTGCGCTAAGTTTTTTGAAAAACGCCACCCTTCGCCTTAAAGTGCTAGGGGCGAGGTGTTTTCGGGCAAACCCTCTGACGAGTTCGGGCTGCAACGAGTCCCTTAGCATTTTGCGCTAAGTTTTTTGAAAAACGCCACCCTTCGCCTTAAAGTGCTAGGGGCGAGGCGTTTTTGGGCGAACCCTTCGATGGGTTTGGGCTGAAACGAGCCCCTTAGCATTTCGCGCTAAGTTTTTTGACAAAACGCCACCCTGTTGACGGCTGTTAAGTACCATTTTCAACCGTCAACTATACTCAAATAAAGGAGAATTTGGCATTTCATACACGCATGCTTTATCACAATAGTATAGTTCCACTTGTACTTGGAGAACTTTGTGCATGCTGGAGGAAATGTGAAGGAAACACCTCAAAAGGCAAGAAAACACACTTTCGGCCAATCAGGAGCAAGCACACGGATTAAGGAGCCCACCTTCAGCACTTAACCGACGTAACTCCCTGTAATACCGCGCAAACCGATGTCAGGGCCCACAGGACAGCCACCTGGAGAAAGCACAGGCCAGGAGGGGCCACCCCCAGGTCGGCCGACCTGGTCAGGTCGGGCAACCTGGTCTGGCGCCCTCTCCGCCTGGCCTTCCACGTGTAGGCTCCAGAGGACTCCCTGATGGCGGTTTGGGGGGATTCCGTGGCGGTTACTCCTCTAAAACCGACGTTAGGAGGCTATAAATAGAGGGTGAGGGCCTTCACTCCAACACACACCACAAGAAGCATTTCTCTCTTGCTAGTAGTAGTTCTTGGAGTTTTAGTGGAGTTAGGCTGAGTCTAGAGCTCTCTAGTCCCAAGTCTTCACTTGGAATTGGTATGGCTCTTGTATCTTTTCCCTTTTGTAAGACTTTGCTCTTATCAATATATATATTTTTTCTATATAGTTGTGCTTGGGTCATGAGTTTCTTGTTTGATATTGTGATCCATATATGTGATAGTATAGTCTACTTGTGTGATAGTAGTTTATATTTATTATACTACTATTGTCATGCTAGTTATATACCGTCACTATAATCTAGTTTATATGTTATAGTCTCTATGCTTAGTTTTAGCTGATAAAGTATAGCATGGGTTTGGTGATCGTATTCGTACGGTAGCTCTGCCTCGTTAATAGTAATCGCGGAGGGGCAGAGTGCTCTTTGGTCATGCAAGTATGGTACTTGGGTGACTGATTTGCATCAATTATTCGTTAGTCTACTGGTTCGTTGAGGTAGGCGGCAGGTGGTGACAGCCCTGTCCGTCCTTTGAAATCCTCCCCGCTAGGCTAGTGCGTAGGCTCTTGGCGGAAGTCGCCTGTGGATGCAGGGGTAAGTCCGTGCCTGAAGTGCTATACTATTGACTGCTGAACCTGAGTGTGGGTCTGTATGTATTCTACTTAGGCTATGCAACTGTATAGGAATGTATAGTAGGAGTAGCATAGCCTAGTCTTTCCTCCACTAGACTTTATTTATTTAGTAGGAATCTTCTGTGTGTGTCACACTACCCGGTTATTATCATGTACCCGCCTGTCTTGGTTAGATATCCTTGCTAATTGTTAACATGATCTTATATGTTAGTAACGCTTCTTGATCATAACCTTCCTTTGGGATAAACAAATACGATACCCTGAATACTTCCGGGTGAAATGCTACAGCGGTATTCTCCGTGCGCTTGCGGATTTTACCTACTTGACTCTGGGACATATTAGTGAACCGTTTCTGGCCCCGTGCCGGGAATGATTTATTAATATGGCTTAGCAAAAGTCAACAAGCATTTCTGGCGCCGTTGCTGGGGAAGGCGTATGATTTAAGAAAAATTACTAATGTATATAGTAGTGTTGCAATTATTAAGGCTATCTCCTAGGCAGGCTAACCTTGCTTTGTTTTCTGCATTTTGTATGAAAACAGGGTAGTGTATGACTGGTTTCGACTTGCCGACAAACTTCACTGAAGATCCTGAGTCACTCCTGAGAAGGACACGAGCTAGGCTCACCCCTCCTCGTAAGGAGACTCGGCCAATCGAACCTGTCATTCCCGCACCATCAAGCTCTGAGCAAATGGCCGACAAGACCCTCCGCGAGTTCTCCGCTCCCTCCGCTGCCAACATCCCTACGGGACCAGCTGGCAATGTGGGAGATGCGAACTTCGAGATCAAGACCGGTCTCATCACCATGGTGCAGGCTAGCCCATTCTGTGGGAAAGCCAATGAGGACGCTAGTGCTCATCTCCAGCAATTCCTGGAGATTTGCAACACGTTCAAAATGAAGGACGTCACCCCCGACGCTGTTCGCCTTCGACTGTTCCCGTTCTCTCTCCTTGGGAGAGCGAGACAGTGGTTCTACGCAAACCCTGAAGCTGTGAACACTTGGGAGAAGTGTTCAGCTGCGTTCCTTGCAAAGTTCTTCCCGCTGGGCAAGACCAATGCCCTCCGCGGAAGGATCTCAAGCTTCCAGCAGGAGTCGAAGGAGTCGATTCCTGAGGCATGGGAGAGGCTCCAGGAGTACATCCTGGCATGTCCCCACCACGGGATGGATGATTGGCTGATCATCCAGAACTTCTACAACGGGCTTACTCCGTCGGCCCGCGACCACCTCGATGCTGCTGCTGGTGGAGCCTTCTTCTCGCTCACTGTGAGCAAGTGTTGACTTTTGCTAAGCCATATTAATAAATCATTCCCGGCACGGGGCCAGAAACGGTTCACTAATATGTCCCAGAGTCAAGTAGGTAAAATCCGCAAGCGCACGGAGAATACCGCTGTAGCATTTCACCCGGAAGTATTCAGGGTATCGTATTTGTTTATCCCAAAGGAAGGTTATGATCAAGAAGCGTTACTAACATATAAGATCATGTTAACAATTAGCAAGGATATCTAACCAAGACAGGCGGGTACATGATAATAACTGGGTAGTGTGACACACACAGAAGATTCCTACTAAATAAATAAAGTCTAGTGGAGGAAAGACTAGGCTAAGCTACTCCTACTATACATTCCTATACAGTTGCATAGCCTAAGTAGAATACATACAGACCCACACTCAGGTTCAGCAGTCAATAATATAGCACTTCAGGCACGGACTTACCCCTGCATCCACAGGCGACTTCCGCCAAGAGCCTACGCACTAGCCTAGCGGGGAGGATTTCAAAGGACGGACAGGGCTGTCACCACCTGCCGCCTACCTCAACGAACCAGTAGACTAACGAATAATTGATGCAAATCAGTCACCCAAGTACCATACTTGCATGACCAAAGAGCACTCTGCCCCTCCGCGATTACTATTAACGAGGCAGAGCTACCGTACGAACACGATCACCAAACCCATGCTATACTTTATCAGCTAAAACTAAGCATAGAGACTATAACATATAAACTAGACTATAGTGACGGTATATAACTAGTATGACAATAGTAGTATAATAAATATAAACTACTATCACACAAGTAGACTATACTATCACATATATGGATCACAATATCAAACAAGAAACTCATGACCCAAGCACAACTATATAGAAAATATATATATATTGATAAGAGCAAAGTCTTACAAAAGGAAAAAGATACAAGAGCCATACCAATTCCAAGTGAAGACTTGGGACTAGAGAGCTCTAGACTCAGCCTAACTCCACTAAAACTCCAAGAACTACTACTAGCAAGAGAGAAATGCTTCTTGTGGTGTGTGTTGAGTGTGAAGGCACACCCTCCTATTTATAGCCTCAGTAGGTCGGCAAGGGAGAGTAACCGTCACGGAAGGCATCTCAAACCGTCATCAGGAGTCACGGAGGAGCCAACACGTGGAAGCCCAGGCGGAGAGGGCGCCCGGCCGGGTCGGCCGACCAGACCAGGTCGGCCGACCTGGGGGTGGCCCCTCCTGGCCTGTGCTTTCTCCAGGTGGCTGTCCTGTGGGCCTTGACGTCGGTTTGCGCGGTATTACAGGGAGTTACGTCGGTTAAGTGCTGAAAATGGGCCCTTCAATCCGTATGACGTCGAAAGTGTGTTTTCTTGCCTTTTGAGGTGTTTCCTTCACATTTCCTCCTGCATGCACAAAGTTCTCCAAGTACAAGTGGAACTATATTATTGTGCTAAAGCATGCGTGTATGAAATGCCAAATTCTCCTTTATTTGAGTATAGTTGACGGTTAAAAATGGTACTTAACAGCCGTCAACAAACTCCCCCAAGCTTACCCTTTGCTCGTCCTGAAGCAAAGATAAACTTAAGTTGTTGATCAGGAGTTGCTACAATGTCCTACTCCTCAATAATACTATGCGCACAACAAAGTACTCTTCCTAGAATTAAATATGTTGGCACATAACTTACCCATTTACCTCGATCCATGGGGCTTTTACACCTCATTGTCTTGGGCGGTTGAGAGATAGAACAATTGCAGGGCACCAATCACTTGCTCTAGATTCCGCTATGTTATTCCGGAGGTTTTCAAAAGATTTTGAAAATAAAAACCAAGTTCCTCAAATGATTCTCTCGGATCACTCAATATGTGTATGATTCCTCACCAAGGCAAAGTGTTGCCTATAATCACCTACTTCTAAATAAGGCTTTATGTGGAGCTCAAGGTAGGGATATATGAGGCACTCATGTGCACATAATATTGCTATGTCAAAAGACCGGATCCAAGAAAAACATCAATTCAAACAATCTTGATCAAGATGTGCAAGTGTGTGGGAGAACGGAGGAATGGTGGATGGGAAGAAATAACTCCTTTTTGAATTTTCCTTCTCTCTTTTGGAGTTTCTAGGCTATGGCTATCTTTTGCTTGCTCTCTTTTTTTTTTTTTGCATAGCCATAGTCTTAGTTTGCAATGAATACTTTGAGAGAGGAATTTTGCAATGGATATATGGAGTGTTTCTTTGGATGGATGGATAGTGGCTTTCTTCCGGTGTAGAAGAATAGCTCACGGTGGATATGGTGGATATGGTGGATGCTATCTTCTTGATTTAGAAGGATAGCTCATGGCGGTGGATGTGTGTATATGATCTTGATCAAGAAAGCATGAAAAGAGTTCTACTAGGGTCACAACAATTTTGACTAAGCTCAATGTGGAACAAGCAGCATATGTGTAAAGGTTTTCAAATGTAAACACTACATATGGCTGTGGTGGGAATTTCATCATTGAGGAACTTATCAATTTGTCATTTTGAAAAATAAAACTTCGGAATTCAAGCTTTACGTTGAGCAAGATCATAGCAGCCCTATCTATCATATCATACCTCTCAACAACTTAGAACTAGAGAATGCATATGCTACCCACAAGATTCAAGTTCAAGGCAAGATTTACCAACAAACCTAACTCTTGAGAGAGTACTAAGTTGTAAACTAGCATTAGAGAGGAATAAAGGACAGAGCAACTATTCATCATCTCAACATAGGAAAATTATACATATTCATACCGCGCATGAAAAAGGGAAATATTTTTGTTCTTTTTATATTTTGCAAATTTTTATGGATTTTCAGATTTAGCAAATGCAAGAAATAAAGAGAAGGGGAAAGATACAAGTTACCGTGAGAAGGGAGGTCCTCCCCCAAGCTTGTTCTTGCTCATATCTGCTGGTTCGGGTCGTAGCCTTGGGAGCGGAAGAAGGCATCCCAATTGCTCTGATTCTGAGCCATCATCGCGTTCAGCTGGCGGAATTGGTTGTCGCTGAAATTGACGGAGGATGCTTGACTCGTGCTTGCACGAGTGCTTTTTCTCCGCTTGATTCCGGCGACTTGCTTCATTCGGTTGAACATGGCTGCACACAAGAACAAACACAAGACAAGAACAAAAACAAGATCGAACAAGTGTTCGGGTGAGCGTTAGTGAAAACGACAAACCCGAGCTTCTCCGAAATTGGTTTTCTTCTCACAACAACTTGCAAATGCACTAAAACAGAGGGGAAATATTTTTTTTTTTTTGGGTTTTTGGGGCTGTAGTAAAGTTGAAGAACACGAAATTTTGGGAGAGCAACAAGTGAGCACAGGAGGGGAGTGAAAGATGAGCTTGGAATGGTGAAGCTCCTCCTCCTGGGTGGTTTTTATGGCCAAGGAAGCAAGATGGCCGTTAGAAAGGGACAGAGCAACGGCCATATAGCCGTTGGGAGAAAGGAGCACAGGAAAAGGTGGGGCCAGGGGGTCGGCCGATCCCACCAGGTCGGCCGACCTGGCAGGTGGGCCTCCTGGCAGCCCCCTTTTTCCTATGTGTTCCCCAACGGCTAGGGGATTTGTCCCCTGCTGCCTTTTTGCTCAAAGAGCTCGACAAAAAATCTTTTCAAAATGGAAAGCCCAAAAACCTATTTTCTAAATTTTTTCAAAAATGCAAATGAGTTTTGAAAAATTCCAAGGTGGTTGGAAAAATTCAAAAATGCTGAAATGTAGTGGTCGGGAAAAATCAAAATGTGGTGGAAAGCAAATATGCAATTAAAAGAGCAAATATGGATAACTACCGGTTTAACCTGCCGGCGAGGACTCACCTTTTAAAGTCAGCGGGACTTTTCTCCGGCGTTCAGCTCGATGAAGCGTTGTCCGGTCCCGGAGATGAAGACACGGATGATGCTTCTTGTTTCACTCGCCACACCTTCTTGGTCTTTGTTGCGGTCGGTGGCTTCTCGGGCTTCGGAGGCTGCGGTTTTGCAGGCTTCACAGCCTGTTTCTTTGCAGACCTCGGAGGTTGCTGCCTTGTGGACTTCGGAGGCTGTTGCTTAATGTGTGACCTTTGCCTCCTTGCCTTCATCAGTTGTCGCTGTGCAACCTTTTCCTTCTCAAGGAAGTTCTTCATGAATGTGATGAGGCTGTCCTTCTTTGGCGGAGTGACCTCCACTTCCTTGATGTTGCTTGGGTTCGGCCCGTACTTGATACGGATCATGTTGCACTGTTCTTTCCGTGGCCGAAAGTCAAACTTCTCCTCCTTGCCATTGATGTGGAAGCGGATTTCTCCGGCTCCTACATCGATGCGAGCATCCGCAGTGCTGAGAAATGGGCGTCCCAGGATGAGTGGTGTGCTCTTCCCGACGTCCATGTCAAGCACTACGAAGTCAACGGGGATGAAGCAATCCAGGATTTTCACCGGAATATCTTCGGCGATCCCCGCCGGATAGCGGACCGTTGAATCGGCCAGCTGCAGCTGCATCGGCGTGGGGGATAGTGTGGTGTAGTTGAGCTTGTCGAAGACATCCTTCGGCATGACGCTCACACTTGCCCCAAGATCACATAAGGCATGGTCGAAGTTCTGTGTCCCGATCGAGCAGGTGATCGTGGGACACCCCGGATCTTTCTTCTTCTTTCAGGAAACGGCATGAGGTTCGTGTCATAGAACTCATGTGGGGCCGTTTTCCTGGGCGGCAGTTCTTCTTCTTCTACCGGCTTCTCAGTTGATGTGTCCTTTCCTGCATGGTTAGGGTATGGCGGATCCCGAGTGGACTTACCTCCTCTCGTGGTAACCGCATTATCATTTTCTAAGGGGGTCTCGGGTTGCCCCAGGATTTTCCCCGACTCAGCAGTAGGAACAGCAGCAGCTAACTGAGCTAATTGGGTTTCTATCATTTTATTAAAGCTCAGCTGATTCTTGAGAGCAGAGGAAACACCCTCTATCTTAGTGTGGATGCTCTCAAGAGTCCTATCAGTGGTGGCAAGCTTTTTACTGATGTTATCATTAACCTTAGCTTGACCAAGCACAAGATCTTTCAAGGAGGGCTGATTATAACCGGAATTAAAACCAGAGAAGTTGCCAGAGTTACCTCCTTGGTAGTTGGGACGTGGTGGACCCCAACATTGACCTCCTTGTGGACGGTAGCCGTTGTTGTTGTTGTTGCCCATGAACATTGCGTCCTCACGGGTCTCAGGGCAGTCACTGCCCGAGTGTCCCGTGTTGCCACAGACCTCGCAAGTCATACGAGCATCTAGGGCTTTCACTTCTCCATTGGCTTGGTCGTCCATCTTCTTCATGAGAAGGTCAATCTTGGCGGCGAGCATGTCAACCTCCTTGACGGAGTGCATGCCTCGCTGGCGAGGTTGGAGGCGCTCTTCATTCCAACCTTGGTTGGACACCATCTTCTCGATCAAATCTTTTGCCTTGCTCACAGTGAGCGAGAAGAAGGCTCCACCAGCAGCAGCGTCGAGGTGGTCGCGGGCCGATGGAGTGAGCCCGTTGTAGAAGTTCTGGATGATCAGCCAATCATCCATCCCGTGGTGGGGACATGCCAGGATGTACTCCTGGAGCCTCTCCCATGCCTCAGGAATCGACTCCTTCGACTCCTACTGGAAGCTTGAGATCCTTCCGCGGAGGGCATTGGTCTTGCCCAGCGGGAAGAACTTTGCAAGGAACGCAGCTGAACACTTCTCCCAAGTGTTCACAGCTTCAGGGTTTGCGTAGAACCACTGTCTCGCTCTCCCAAGGAGAGAGAACGGGAACAGTCGAAGGCGAACAGCGTCGGAGGTGACGTCCTTCATTTTGAACGTGTTGCAAATCTCTAGGAATTGCTGGAGATGAGCACTAGCGTCCTCATTGGCTTTCCCACAGAATGGGCTAGCCTGCACCATGGTGATGAGACCGGTCTTGATCTCGAAGTTCGCATCTCCCACATTGCCAGCTGGTCCCGTAGGGATGTTGGCAGCGGAGGGAGCGGAGAACTCGCGGAGGGTCTTGTCGGCCATTTGCTCAGAGCTTGATGGTGCGGGAATGACAGGTTCGATTGGCCGAGTCTCCTTACGAGGAGGGGTGAGCCTAGCTCGTGTCCTTCTCAGGAGTGACTCAGGATCTTCAGTGAAGTTTGTCGGCAAGTCAAAACCAGTCATACACTACCCTGTTTTCATACAAAATGCAGAAAACAAAGCAAGGTTAGCCTGCCTAGGAGATAGCCTTAATAATTGCAACACTACTATATACACTAGTAATTTTTCTTAGATCATATGCCTTCCCCGGCAACGGCGCCAGAAATGCTTGTTGACTTTTGCTAAGCCATATTAATAAATCATTCCCGGCACGGGGCCAGAAATGGTTCACTAATATGTCCCAGAGTCAAGTAGGTAAAATCCGCAAGCGCACGGAGAATACATCTGTAGCATTTCACCCGGAAGTATTCAGGGTATCGTATTTGTTTATCCCAAAGGAAGGTTATGATCAAGAAGCGTTACTAACATATAAGATCATGTTAACAATTAGCAAGGATATCTAACCAAGACAGGCGGGTACATGATAATAACTGGGTAGTGTGACACACAGAGAAGATTCCTACTAAATAAATAAAGTCTAGTGGAGGAAAGACTAGGCTAAGCTACTCCTACTATACATTCCTATACAGTTGCATAGCCTAAGTAGAATACATACAGACCCACACTCAGGTTCAGCAGTCAATAATATAGCACTTCAGGCACGGACTTACCCCTGCATCCACAGGCGACTTCCGCCAAGAGCCTACGCACTAGCCTAGCGGGGAGGATTTCAAAGGACGGACAGGGCTGTCACCACCTGCCGCCTACCTCAACGAACCAGTAGACTAACGAATAATTGATGCAAATCAGTCACCCAAGTACCATACTTGCATGACAAAAGAGCACTCTGCCCCTCCGCGATTACTATTAACGAGGCAGAGCTACCGTACGAACACGATCACCAAACCCATGCTATACTTTATCAGCTAAAACTAAGCATAGAGACTAACATATAAACTAGACTATAGTGACGGTATATAACTAGTATGACAATAGTAGTATAATAAATATAAACTACTATCACACAAGTAGACTATACTATCACATATATGGATCACAATATCAAACAAGAAACTCATGACCCAAGCACAACTATATAGAAAATATATATATATTGATAAGAGCAAAGTCTTACAAAAGGAAAAAGATACAAGAGCCATACCAATTCCAAGTGAAGACTTGGGACTAGAGAGCTCTAGACTCAGCCTAACTCCACTAAAACTCCAAGAACTACTACTAGCAAGAGAGAAATGCTTCTTGTGGTGTGTGTTGAGTGTGAAGGCACACCCTCTTATTTATAGCCTTAGTAGGTCGGCAAGGGAGAGTAACCGCCACGGAAGGCATCTCAAACCGTCATCAGGAGTCACGGAGGAGCCAACACATGGAAGCCCAGGCGGAGAGGGCGCCCGGCCGGGTCGGCCGACCTGACCAGGTCGGCCGACCCGGGGGTGGCCCCTCCTGGCCTGTGCTTTCTCCAGGTGGCTGTCCTGTGGGCCCTGACGTCGGTTTGCGCGGTATTACAGGGAGTTACGTCGGTTAAGTGCTGAAAATGGGCCCTTCAATCCGTGTGACGTCCATGTGGCACTCTCTGATTGGTCGAAAGTGTGTTTTCTTGCCTTTTGAGGTGTTTCCTTCACATTTCCTCCTACATGCACAAAGTTCTCCAAGTACAAGTGGAACTATATTATTGTGCTAAAGCATGCGTGTATGAAATGCCAAATTCTCCTTTATTTGAGTATAGTTGACGGTTAAAAATGGTACTTAACAGCCGTCAACAGCAAGGCAAAAGATTTGATCGAGAAGATGGTGTCCAACCAAGGTTGGAATGAAGAGCGCCTCCAACCTCGCTAGCGAGGCATGCACTCCGTCAAGGAGGTTGACATGCTCGCCGCCAAGATTGACCTTCTCATGAAGAAGATGGACGACCAAGCCAATGGAGAAGTGAAAGCCCTAGACGCTCGTATGACTTGCGAGGTCTGTGGCAACACGGGACACTCGGGCAATGACTGCCCTGAGACCCGTGAGGACGCAATGTTCATGGGCAACAACAACAACAACGGCTACCGTCCACAAGGAGGTCAAAGTTGGGGTCCACCACGTCCCAACTACCAAGGAGGTAACTCTGGCAACTTCTCTGGTTTTAATTCCGGTTATAATCAGCCCTCCTTGAAAGATCTTGTGCTTGGTCAAGCTAAGGTTAATGATAACATCAGTAAAAAGCTTGCCACCACTGATAGGACTCTTGAGAGCATCCACACTAAGATAGAGGGTGTTTCCTCTGCTCTCAAGAATCAGCTGAGCTTTAATAAAATGATAGAAACCCAATTAGCTCAGTTAGCTGCTGCTGTTCCTACTGCTGAGTCGGGGAAAATCCCCGGGCAACCCGAGACCCCCTTAGAAAATGTTAATGCGGTTACCACGAGAGGAGGTAAGTCCACTCGGGATCCGCCATACCCTAACCATGCAGGAAAGGACACATCAGCTGAGAAGCCGGCAGAAGAAGAAGAACTGCCGCCCAGGAAAACGGCCCCACATGAGTTCTATGACACGAACCTCATGCCGTTTCCTGAAAGAAGAAGGAAGCCCGCCGTGGACGAGCAGTTCACACGCTTCGTTGAGGTGATCCAGAAGCTGCACATCAATGTGCCCTTGCTGGATGCGATACAAGTACCCACGTACGCTCGCTACCTCAAGGATCTTATCAGCAACAAGCGCCCACTACCGACCACAGAAATTGTCAAGCTGACGGAAGAGTGTAGCGCTGCTATACTCAACCGGCTTCCTGAGAAGACGAAAGATCCGGGGTGTCCCACGATCACCTGCTCGATCGGGACACAGAACTTCGACCATGCCTTATGTGATCTTGGGGCAAGTGTGAGCGTCATGCCGAAGGATGTCTTCGACAAGCTCAACTACACCACACTATCCCCCACGCCGATGCAGCTGCAGCTGGCCGATTCAACGGTCCGCTATCCGGCGGGGATCGCCGAAGATATTCCGGTGAAAATCTGGGATTGCTTCATCCCCGTCGACTTCGTAGTGCTTGACATGGACGTCGGGAAGAGCACACCGCTCATCCTGGGATGCCCATTTCTCAGCACTGCGGATGCTCGCATCGATGTAGGAGCCGGAGAAATCCGCTTCCACATCAATGGCAAGGAGGAGAAGTTTGACTTTCGGCCAAGGAAAGAACAGTGCAACATGATCCGTATCAAGTACGGGCCGAACCCAAGCAACATCAAGGAAGTGGAGGTCACTCCGCCAAAGAAGGACAGCCTCATCACATTCATGAAGAACTTCCTTGAGAAGGAAAAGGTTGCACAGCAACAACTGATGAAGGCAAGGAGGCAAAGGTCACACATTAAGCAACAGCCTCCGAAGTCCACAAGGCAGCAACCTCCGAGGTCTGCAAAGAAACAGGCTGTGAAGCCTGCAAAACCGCAGCCTCTGAAGCCCGAGAAGCCACCGACCGCAACAAAGACCAAGAAGGTGTGGCGAGTGAAACAAGAAGCATCATCCATGTCTTCATCTCCGGGACCGGACAACGCTTCATCGAACTGAACGCCGGAGAAAAGTCCCGCTCGTCGGACTTTAAAAGGTGAGTCCTCGCCGGGAGGTTAAACTGGTAGTTATCCATATTTGCTCTTTTAATTGCATATTTGCTTTCCACCACATTTTGATTTTTCCCGACCACTGCATTTCTGCATTTTTGAATTTTTCCAGCCACCTTGGAATTTTTCAAAACTCATTTGCATTTTTGAAAATTTAGAAAATAGGTTTTTGGGCTTTCCATTTTGAAAAGATTTTTTGTCGAGCTTTTTGAGCAAAAAGGCAGCAGGGGACAAATCCCCTAGCCGTTGGGGAACACATAGGAAAAAGGGGGCTGCCAGGAGGCCCACCTGCCAGGTCGGCCGACCTGGTGGGGTCGGCCGACCCCCTGGCCCCACCTTTTCCTGTGCTCCTTTCTCCCAACGGCTATATGGCCGTTGCTCTGTCCCTTTCTAACGGCCATCTTGCTTCCTTGGCTATAAAAACCGCCCAGGACGAGGAGCTTCACCATTCCAAGCTCATCTTTCACTCCCCTCCTTTGCTCACTTGTTGCTCTCCCAAAATTTCGTGTTCTTCAACTTTACTACAGCCCCAAAAACCCAAAAAAAAAATATTTCCCCTCTGTTTTAGTGCATTTGCAAGTTGTTGTGAGAAGAAAACCAATTTCGGAGAAGCTCGGGTTTGTCGTTTTCACTAACGCTCACCCGAACACTTGTTCGATCTTGTTTTTGTTCTTGTCTTGTGTTTGTTCTTGTGTGCAGCCATGTTCAACTGAATGAAGCAAGTCGCCAGAATCAAGCGGAGAAAAAGCACTCGTGCAAGCACGAGTCAAGCATCCTCCGTCAATTTCAGCGACAACCAATTCCGCCAGCTAAACGCGATGATGGCTCAGAATCAGAGCAATTGGGATGCCTTCTTCCGCTCCCAAGGCTACGACCCGAACCAGCAGATATGAGCAAGAACAAGCTTGGGGGAGGACCCCCCTTCTCACGGTAACTTGTATCTTTCCCCTTCCCTTTATTTCTTGCATTTGCTAAATCTGAAAATCCATAAAAATTTGCAAAATATAAAAAGAACAAAAATATTTCCCTTTTTCATGCGCGGTATGAATGTGTATAATTTTCCTATGTTGAGATGATGAATAGTTGCTCTGTCCTTTATTTCTCTCTAATGCTAGTTTACAAGTTAGTACTCTCTTAAGAGTTAGGTTTGTTGGTAAATCTTGCCTTGAACTTGAATCTTGTGGGTAGCATATGCATTCTCTAGTTCTAAGTTGTTGAGAGGTATGATATGATAGATAGGGCTGCTATGATCTTGCTCAACGTAAAGCTTGAATTCCGGAGTTTTATTTTTCAAAATGACAAATTGATAAGTTCCTCAATGATGAAATTCCCACCACAGCCATATGTAGTGTTTACATTTGAAAACCTTTACACATATGCTGCTTGTTTCACATTGAGCTTAGTCAAAATTGTTGTGACCCTAGTAGAACTCTTTTCATGCTTTCTTGATCAAGATCATATACACACATCCACCACCATGAGCTATCCTTCTAAATCAAGAAGATAGCATCCACCATATCCACCGTGAGCTATTCTTCTACACCGGAAGAAAGCCACTATCCATCCATCCATCCAAAGAAACACTCAATATATCCATTGCAAAATTCCTCTCTCAAAGTATTCATTGCAAACTAGGACTATGGCTATGCAAAAAGAAAAGAAAAAAGTGCTCAAAAAAGAGAGCAAGCAAAAGATAGCCATAGCCTAGAAACTCCAAAAGAGAGAAGGAAAATTCAAAAAGGAGTTATTTCTTCCCATCCACCATTCCTCCGTTCTCCCACACACTTGCACATCTTGATCAAGATTGTTTGAATTGATGTTTTTCTTGGATCCGGTCTTTTGACATAGCAATATTATGTGAACATGAGTGCCTCATATATCCCTACCTTGAGCTCCACATAAAGCCTTATTTAGAAGTAGGTGATTATAGGCAACACTTTGCCTTGGTGAGGAATCATACACATATTGAGTGATCCGAGAGAATCATTTGAGGAACTTGGTTTTTATTTTCAAAATCTTTTGAAAACCTCCGGAATAACATAGCGGAATCTAGAGCAAGTGATTGGTGCCCTGCAATTGTTCTATCTCTCAACCGCCCAAGACAATGAGGTGTAAAAGCCCCATGGATCGAGGTAAATGGGTAAGTTATGTGCCAACATATTTAATTCTAGGAAGAGTACTTTGTTGTGCGCATAGTATTATTGAGGAGTAGGACATTGTAGCAACTCCTGATCAAAAACTTAAGTTCATCTTTGCTTCGGGACGAGCAAAGGGTAAGCTTGGGGGAGTTTGTTGACGGCTGTTAAGTACCATTTTCAACCGTCAACTATACTCAAATAAAGGAGAATTTGGCATTTCATACACGCATGCTTTATCACAATAATATAGTTCCACTTGTACTTGGAGAACTTTGTGCATGCAGGAGGAAATGTGAAGGAAACACCTCAAAAGGCAACAAAACACACTTTCGGCCAATCAGGAGCAAGCACACGGATTAAGGAGCCCACCTTCAGCACTTAACCGACGTAACTCCCTGTAATACCGCGCAAACCGACGTCAGGGCCCACAGGACAGCCACCTGGAGAAAGCACAGGCCAGGAGGGGCCACCCCCAGGTCGGCCGACCTGGTCAGGTCAGGCGACCTGGTCTGGCGCCCTCTCCGCCTGGCCTTCCACGTGTAGGCTCCAGAGGACTCCCTGATGGCGGTTTGGGGGGTTTCCGTGGCGGTTACTCCTCTAAAACCGATGTTAGGAGGCTATAAATAGAGGGTGAGGGCCTTCACTCCAACACACACCACAAGAAGCATTTCTCTCTTGCTAGTACTAGTTCTTGGAGTTTTAGTGGAGTTAGGCTGAGTCTAGAGCTCTCTAGTCCCAAGTCTTCACTTGGAATTGGTATGGCTCTTGTATCTTTTCCCTTTTGTAAGACTTTGCTCTTATCAATATATATATTTTTTCTATATAGTTGTGCTTGGGTCATGAGTTTCTTGTTTGATATTGTGATCCATATATGTGATAGTATAGTCTACTTGTGTGATAGTAGTTTATATTTATTATACTACTATTGTCATGCTAGTTATATACCGTCACTATAGTCTAGTTTATATGTTATAGTCTCTATGCTTAGTTTTAGCTGATAAAGTATAGCATGGGTTTGGTGATCGTATTCGTACGGTAGCTCTACGTCGTTAATAGTAATCGCGGAGGGGCAGAGTTCTCTTTGGTCATGCAAGTATGGTACTTGGGTGACTGATTTGCATCAATTATTCGTTAGTCTACTAGTTCGTTGAGGTAGGCGGCAGGTGGTGACAGCCCTGTCCGTCCTTTGAAATCCTCCCCGCTAGGCTAGTGCGTAGGCTCTTGGCGGAAGTCGCCTGTGGATGCAGGGGTAAGTCCGTGCCTGAAGTGCTATACTATTGACTGCTGAACCTGAGTGTGGGTCTGTATGTATTCTACTTAGGCTATGCAACTGTATAGGAATGTATAGTAGGAGTAGCTTAGCCTAGTCTTTCCTCCACTAGACTTTATTTATTTAGTAGGAATCTTCTGTGTGTGTCACACTACCCGGTTATTATCATGTACCCGCCTGTCTTGGTTAGATATCCTTGCTAATTGTTAACATGATCTTATATGTTAGTAACGCTTCTTGATCATAACCTTCCTTTGGGATAAACAAATACGATACCCTGAATACTTTCGGGTGAAATGCTACAGCGGTATTCTCCGTGCGCTTGCGGATTTTACCTACTTGACTCTGGGACATATTAGTGAACCGTTTCTGGCCCCGTGCCGGGAATGATTTATTAATATGGCTTAGCAAAAGTCAACACACCCTCCCCCACGAAGTGCTAGGGGCAAGGTGTTTTCGGGCGAACCCTTCAATGGTTTTGGGCTGCAACGAGCCCCTTAGCATTTTGCGCTAAGTTTTTGGAAAAACGCCGCCCTCCCCCTCGAAGTGCTTGGGGCGAGGTATTTGATGTGGACAAGGGTTCCCGATCTTCCGATAGGTTCTGATAATCTTGATTAAGGCGGAGGCGATACACAAATCGATCCGGCTTCCGAACGACACGTTCTGAACCCCGCAATCGCAGCACAACGTCTCCTCTGGTTATCAACCGTTCAAGAACGATTGACCTCGCCGAGAAGGCTTATCCTTGCCTGCAAATCAAGAACAAAAGCAAGAACAAAGAAGAATGCAACTAAATTTGCAAATATACGATGAATCTCACAAGTTGGGGTCTCACAAACCGATCAAACGGCAAAACTGTTATCAACAGAATAATCTAAGCAAAACCCAAACCCTAATGAAGAGGCGGCGGCTGTATATGAGGACCCTAGGGTCGTGCAAGACCCCCTGGACGCAGCCCTAAGTTGGCTCAACTCCATACATGGCCCAAAGACTGATTACGGTGTCGCAGCACCAGGACAGATTCTGGAAGTCGAATTGTTTCGGCGATTGCCGACGGCTCGGGACGAATTTTGACATGGGACCAGTTGTGTTGGAAGGGGCTTTTCGTTATCTTTCCAGGCATATATAGAACGTCCAAATCCGAGTCCGTATGCGTCCTGGGCATCCGTTTTAGTGCAGACTGGTTCTGGGCTCCGAAACAGACTCGAAGTCGGTTTTGATTGGGCCTCCACCTTGGCTTGGACGTCCTTGCTGGCCCATCACGTCTCCAATCACCTCCCCAGCTATCTCATGATCATCTCCATGGTTTCTAACAACAATTAATTCATTAGGTAGCAATCTATTCTCAAAATCACATAAAGGAATCATTAGGAACAAGCTCACCCGTAAATTCAGTTGTCGCGCATGAACTTGTATTTTGGTTGGCGGAGTGCTGAGTGTATCCATAAGGGTGATGTCCTCATCATTCTCCCCCTTTTGAATTAGAGTCGTCCTCGACTCGATCCCATCTCTTTCTCCCAATAGTGGTCTCAAATCTGAAATATAAAATATAGAACTATTCCCAAACTTGGAATGCACCTCGCGTTTATATGTGTTATGAAAATTATCATCACAATGTGAAACCATAATAGAAGGCATGCCATGGTAATTGTTATTGCAGTTTTCTAGTTCATCATTTGGTTGTACAACACAAGGAGTATTCATGTTTGAGCAAATATAAACTTTATGCACCATAAATACACCTCTATGATCATAGTTTCCTATAGCATAAAATTTGTTTCTTGTTAGTAAAGGCAATTCAGTTTGAGAAAAGATTTGCTTCTCCACAATATTTAGATCACAAAGAACATCAAATTCAATATAACCCAAAGTATTTAGAGAAGACAATAATTTCTGCTCATTCTTTTCACATGTTATTAAAATCAAATGTTTTATTTCAGCACTAGTAGGTGAATCATAAGCAAAAACATCAATCTTGTTCATTTTTTGTGGCAAAGGTATAAGTGAAGTAGTGGCACACAACTCCTCTTTATCACAAGGATCAGCAGATAAATCAACTTGTGGCAAAGGCAAATCAAGACAAGGTTCCAATACAACAAGATTGTTAGAACAATTCATCACATCAAGAAAGCTCTTACCTGAAACAACAACATGTTCTTCATCTTTCACACTATCCTCTTCTTTGTGTAGAACCTGAAATGTATTAGTTGCAACAAGAGGCAAGGAAATATGTTCATCATCTAATTCAGATTTTGATGTAAGTGTTGCAACATTTGAAGTAGTCCATTCTTTCCTAAATGGTTCATTCTTTCTTCTCTCAAGTCTTTGTTGATCCTCTTCTAAAATTTCAGCAGCAGACATAGGTTTAAGAGTAACTCTTCTACCATTGTATTTAAATGAATAGGTATTAGCAATGGTATTGTGCAAAGCATTATTTGTAGAAATCCAAGGCTTACTCAATAACAAATGACACGCTTGCATAGGCACTATATCAAAATCTGCACAATCCTTATAAGAACCAATAAAAAATTCAATGCGTGCAATTTTATCTACCTTTATCTTACCACAAGAATTTACCCATTGGATGTAGTATGGACACGGGTGTGGCTGTGTGGTCAAGCCGAGCTTCTCGACCAATTCCAAGCTTGCGATGTTGTTGCTACTCTCTCCATCAATGATGACACGACAACGTCGATCCTTCACAACAAAGTGAGTCTGAAACAAGTTGTTCATTTGATTTTGCTCTACCTTCTTCATTTGAGAACTAAACACTCGTTGTGCTACAACACTTGTATCAACCTCATTTGACACCATCGACTCATCACCATCGGTGTTGTAACCTGTCATTGTTAATAGAAAACAAGAAAACACACAAGAGTATATTTTCCTATCACCACTGTTTGATCACGGTGAATACTCTCAACAAGCAAATGACAGCACCTAACTGAGTTCTTACAAGATTCTTAGTAGCAAAACAGAGGATACCTTGGAGAGTGTGATCCGACGATTGCGAGGGTCCAAAGTTCTGTGCCTATTCAGAAGGATATATATGGAGCTAGGTAGGCAATTTATAGTAGCAAGGATTAGCAAAATTTCAGTTGAGAAATTGCAAAACTGAATAATAGTCCCAAGCTAGTCTATGTCACCGGCCTAAACTTGTCTCGGACCTAGTTCAAGCAACCAAGCAAATGACTCAACAAAGGACACAAAGAATGCAAGCAAATCTGGGTTTGTATCTTTTCTTTTTTCTACTTCCTTTTTTTTTTGTGCGGCTTTTTCTCTTGTGCACTTTTGCCTTTTTCTTTTCTTTTCTTGAGAATCAAAACTGCAGCAAGGTATTACAAGTTTTATAACCAATGGAACCCAAGAATATTTTTTTTTCTCACTACAAGTGCAGCAAAAGGATTCTTGTAATAGCACAACTAAAACAAACTTCTATAACAAGATCAAGCACTAATTGGTTGGCTTTTGATCATAATGAGACAGCAGCAGAGCACTCTAATTTTCTTTTGCACAGGAAAGTAGAAGGCTAGATGTTAAAGAAATATTTAGTGCACACAATTCCAGCAATACTATTATCTCAACATGTGCAACACTGATTTTTTTCTCTTGTTTGTCTATGACAAGGATATGCACGACTCAAACAAGACCAAAGAACAAGCACTAGACCAGCAACACAATGACTTTATAGGGACTAAAATTCAGAGAAACAAACTAAACTGAAAATTGCAAGGCGCAAGGGGGGAGTAGGACAGCGGAAACACGACGAACAAATATTTTTGTAGAGCAGTTTTCTGGACTCTAGGATTGAACAAAATAACGAGGATAAGGGCGAACCTAACGGTGTACCTGAAGCTCTGATTACTACTTGATGTGGACAAGGGTTCCCGATCTTCCGATAGGTTCTGATAATCTTGATTAAGGCGGAGGCGATACACAAATCGATCCGGCTTCCGAACGACACGTTCTGAACCCCGCAATCGCAGCACAACGTCTCCTCTGGTTATCAACCGTTCAAGAACGATTGACCTCGCCGAGAAGGCTTATCCTTGCCTGCAAATCAAGAACACAAGCAAGAACAAAGAAGAATGCAACTAAATTTGCAAATATACGATGAATCTCACAAGTTGGGGTCTCACAAACCGATCAAACGGCAAAACTGTTATCAACAGAATAATCTAAGCAAAACCCAAACCCTAATGAAGAGGCGGCGGCTGTATATGAGGACCCTAGGGTCGTGCAAGACCCCCTGGACGCAGCCCTAAGTGGGCTCAACTCCATACATGGCCCAAAGACTGATTACGGTGTCGCAGCACCAGGACAGATTCTGGAAGTCGAATTGTTTCGGCGATTGCCGACGGCTCGGGACGAATTTTGACATGGGACTAGTTGTGTTGGAAGGGGCTTTTCGTTATCTTTCCAGGCATATATAGAACGTCCAAATCCGAGTCCGTATGCGTCCTGGGCATCCGTTTTAGTGCAGACTGGTTCTGGGCTCCGAAACAGACTCGAAGTCGGTTTTGATTGGGCCTCCACCTTGGCTTGGACGTCCTTGCTGGCCCATCACGTCTCCAATCACCTCCCCAGCTATCTCATGATCATCTCCATGGTTTCTAACAACAATTAATTCATTAGGTAGCAATCTATTCTCAAAATCACATAAAAGAATCATTAGGAACAAGCTCACCCGTAAATTCAGTTGTCGCGCATGAACTTGTATTTTGGTTGGCGGAGTGCTGAGTGTATCCATAAGGGTGATGTCCTCATCAGTATTTTCGAGTGAACCCTTCGACGCGTTTGGACTGCAACGAGCCCCTTAGCATTTTGCACTAAGTTTTTTGAAAAACGCCACCCTCCCCCTCGAACTACTAGGGGCAAGGTGTTTTCGGGTGAACCCTTCGATAGGTTTGGGCTGCAACGAGCCCCTTAGCATTTTGCGCTAAGTTTTTCGAAAAATGCCACCCTCCCCCTTGAAGTGCTAGGGTCGAGATGTTTTTGGGCGAACCCTTCAACGGGATGGGGCTGCAACGAGCCCCTTAGCATTTTGCGCTAAGTTATTTGAAAAACGCCACCCTCCCCCTCGAAATGCTAGGGGCGAGGTGTTTTCGGGCGAACCCTCTGACGAGTTCGGGCTGCAACGAGTCCCTTAGCATTTTGTGCTATGTTTTTTGAAAAACGCCACCCTCCCCCTCGAAGTGCTAGGGGCGAGGTGGTTTCGGGCGAACCCTTCGACGGGTTTGGGCTGCAACGAGCCCCTTAGCATTTTGCGCTAAGTTTTTTGAAAAATGCCACCCTCCCCCTCGAAGTGGTAGGGGCGAGGTGTTTTCGGGCGAACCCTTCGACGAGTTTGGGCTGCAAAGAGTCCCTTAGCATTTTGCGCTAAGTTTTTTGAAAAACGCCACCCTCCCCCTCGAACTACTAGGGGCGAGGTGTTTTCGGGTGAACCTTTCGATAGGTTTGGGCTGCAACGAGCCCCTTAGCATTTCGTGCTATGTTTTTTAAAAAACACCACCCTTCCCCTCGAAGTGCTAGGGGCGAGGTGTTTTCGGGCGAACCCTTCGATGGGTTTGGGCTGCAACGAGCCCCTTGGCATGTTGCGCTAAGTTTTTGGAAAAACGCCGCCCTCCCCCTCGAAGTGCTTGGGGCGAGGTATTTTCGAGTGAACCCTTCAACGGGTTCGAGCTGCAACGAGCCCCTTAGCATTTTGCGCTAAGTTATTTGAAAAACGCCACCCTTTCCATCAAAGTGCTAGGGGCGAGGTGTTTTCGAGCGAACACTTCGACGGGTTTGAGCTGCAACGAGCCCCTTAGCATTTTGCGCCAAGTTATTTGACAAACGCCACCCTCCCCCTCCAAATGCTAGGGGCGAGGTGTTTTCGGGCAAACCCTCTGACGAGTTCGGGCTGCAACGAGTCCCTTAGCATTTTGCGCTAAGTTTTTTGAAAAATGCTACCCTCCCCCTCGAAGTGCTAGGGGCGAGGTGGTTTGGGGCGAACCCTTCGACGGGTTTGGGCTGCAACGAGCCCCTTAGCATTTTGCGCTAAGTTTTTTGAAAAATGCTACTCTCCCCCTCGAAGTGCTAGGGGTGAGGTGTTTTCAGGCAAACCCTTCGACGGGTTTGGGCTGCAACGAGCCCCTTAGCATTTTGCACTAAGTTTTTTGAAAAATGCCACCCTCCCCCTCGAACTACTAGGGCCAAGGTGTTTTCGGGTGAACCCTTTGATAGGTTTGGGCTGCAACGAGCCCCTTAGCATTTTGCGCTAAGTTTTTCGAAAAATGCCACCCTCCCCCTTGAAGTGCTAGGGTCGAGATGTTTTCGGGCCAACCCTTCAACGGGTTCGGGCTGCAACGAGCCCCTTAGCATTTTGCGCTAAGTTTTTTGAAAAACGCCACCCTCCCCCTCGAACTACTAGGGGCGAGGTGTTTTCGGGTGAACCTTTCGATAGGTTTGGGCTGCAACGAGCCCCTTAGCATTTCGCGCTATATTTTTTGAAAAACACCACCCTTCCCCTCGAAGTGCTAGGGGCGAGGTGTTTTCGGGCGAACCCTTCGATGGGTTTGGGCTGCAATGAGCCCCTTAGCATTTTGCGCTAAGTTTTTGGAAAAACGCCGCCCTCCCCCTCGAAGTGCTTGGGGCAAGGTATTTACGAGTGAACCCTTCGACGGGTTTAGACTGCAACGAGCCCCTTAGCATTTTGCACTAAGTTTTTTGAAAAACGCCACTCTCCCCCTCGAACTACTAGGGGCAAGGTGTTTTCGGGTGAACCCTTCGATAGGTTTGGGCTGCAACGAGCCCCTTAGCATTTTGCGCTAAGTTTTTTGAAAAATGCCACCCTCCCCCTCGAAGTGGTAGGGGCGAGGTGTTTTCGGGCGAACCCTTCGACGAGTTTGGGCTGCAAAGAGTCCCTTAGCATTTTGCGCTAAGTTTTTTGAAAAACGCCACCCTCCCCCTCGAACTACTAGGGGCGAGGTGTTTTCGGGTGAACCTTTCAATAGGTTTGGGCTGCAACGAGCCCCTTAGCATTTGGTGCTATGTTTTTTAAAAAACACCACCCTTCCCCTCGAAGTGCTAGGGGCGAGGTGTTTTCGGGCGAACCCTTCGATGGGTTTGGGCTGCAACGAGCCCCTTGGCATGTTGCGCTAAGTTTTTGGAAAAACGCCGCCCTCCCCCTCGAAGTGCTTGGGGCGAGGTATTTTCGAGTGAACCCTTCAACGGGTTCGAGCTGCAACGAGCCCCTTAGCATTTTGCGCTAAGTTATTTGAAAAACGCCACCCTTTCCATCAAAGTGCTAGGGGCGAGGTGTTTTCGAGCGAACACTTCGACGGGTTTGAGCTGCAACGAGCCCCTTAGCATTTTGCGCCAAGTTATTTGACAAACGCCACCCTCCCCCTCCAAATGCTAGGGGCGAGGTGTTTTCGGGCAAACCCTCTGACGAGTTCGGGCTGCAACGAGTCCCTTAGCATTTTGCGCTAAGTTTTTTGAAAAATGCTACCCTCCCCCTCGAAGTGCTAGGGGCGAGGTGGTTTGGGGCGAACCCTTCGACGGGTTTGGGCTGCAACGAGCCCCTTAGCATTTTGCGCTAAGTTTTTTGAAAAATGCTACTCTCCCCCTCGAAGTGCTAGGGGTGAGGTGTTTTCAGGCAAACCCTTCGACGGGTTTGGGCTGCAATGAGCCCCTTAGCATTTTGCACTAAGTTTTTTGAAAAATGCCACCCTCCCCCTCGAACTACTAGGGCCAAGGTGTTTTCGGGTGAACCCTTTGATAGGTTTGGGCTGCAACGAGCCCCTTAGCATTTTGCGCTAAGTTTTTCGAAAAATGCCACCCTCCCCCTTGAAGTGCTAGGGTCGAGATGTTTTCGGGCCAACCCTTCAACGGGTTCGGGCTGCAACGAGCCCCTTAGCATTTTGCGCTAAGTTTTTTGAAAAACGCCACCCTCCCCCTCGAACTACTAGGGGCGAGGTGTTTTCGGGTGAACCTTTCGATAGGTTTGGGCTGCAACGAGCCCCTTAGCATTTCGCGCTATATTTTTTGAAAAACACCACCCTTCCCCTCGAAGTGCTAGGGGCGAGGTGTTTTCGGGCGAACCCTTCGATGGGTTTGGGCTGCAATGAGCCCCTTAGCATTTTGCGCTAAGTTTTTGGAAAAACGCCGCCCTCCCCCTCGAAGTGCTTGGGGCAAGGTATTTACGAGTGAACCCTTCGATAGGTTTGGGCTGCAACGAGCCGCTTGGCATTTTGCGCTAAGTTTTTCGAAAAATGCCACCCTCCCCCTTGAAGTGCTAGGGGCGAGGTGTTTTCGGGCGAACCCTTCGACGGGTTTGGGCTGCAACGAGCCCCTTAGCATTTTGCGCCAAGTTATTTGAAAAACGCCACCCTCCCCCTCGAAATGCTAGGGGCAAGGTGTTTTCGGGCAAACCCTCTGACGAGTTCGGGCTGCAACGAGTCCCTTAGCATTTTGCGCTAAGTTTTTTGAAAAACGCCACCCTCCCCCTCGAAGTGCTAGGGGCGAGGTGGTTTCGGGCGAACCCTTCGACGGGTTTGGGCTGCAACGAGCCCATTAGCATTTTGCGCTAAGTTTTTTGAAAAATACTACCCTCCCCCTCGAAGTGCTAGGGGCGAGGTGTTTTCAGGCAAACCCTTCGACGGGTTTGGGCTGCAACGAGCCCCTTAGCATTTTGCACTAAGTTTTTTGAAAAATGCCACCCTCCCCCTCGAACTACTAGGGGCAAGGTGTTTTCGGGTGAACCCTTCGATAGGTTTGGGCTGCAACGAGCCCCTTAGCATTTTGCGCTAAGTTTTTTGAAAAATGCCACCCTCCCCCTTGAAGTGCTAGGGTCGAGATATTTTCGGGCGAACCCTTCAACGGGTTCGGGCTGCAACGAGCCCCTTAGCATTTTGCGCTAAGTTTTTTGAAAAATGCTACTCTCCCCCTCGAAGTGCTAGGGGCGAGGTGTTTTCAGGCAAACCCTTCGACGGGTTTGGGCTGCAACGAGCCCCTTAGCATTTTGCACTAAGTTTTTTGAAAAATGCCACCCTCCCCCTCGAACTACTAGGGCCAAGGTGTTTTCGGGTGAACCCTTTGATAGGTTTGGGCTGCAACGAGCCCCTTAGCATTTTGCGCTAAGTTTTTCGAAAAATGCCACCCTCCCCCTTGAAGTGCTAGGGTCGAGATGTTTTCGGGCCAACCCTTCAACGGGTTGGGGCTGCAACGAGCCCCTTAGCATTTTGCGCTAAGTTTTTTGAAAAACGCCACCCTCCCCCTCGAACTACTAGGGGCGAGGTGTTTTCGGGTGAACCTTTCGATAGGTTTGGGCTGCAACGAGCCCCTTAGCATTTCGCGCTATATTTTTTGAAAAACACCACCCTTCCCCTCGAAGTGCTAGGGGCGAGGTGTTTTCGGGCGAACCCTTCGATGGGTTTGGGCTGCAATGAGCCCCTTAGCATTTTGCGCTAAGTTTTTGGAAAAACGCCGCCCTCCCCCTCGAAGTGCTTGGGGCAAGGTATTTACGAGTGAACCCTTCGACGGGTTTAGACTGCAACGAGCCCCTTAGCATTTTGCACTAAGTTTTTTGAAAAACGCCACTCTCCCCCTCGAACTACTAGGGGCAAGGTGTTTTCGGGTGAACCCTTCGATAGGTTTGGGCTGCAATGAGCCGCTTGGCATTTTGCGCTAAGTTTTTCGAAAAATGCCACCCTCCCCCTTGAAGTGCTAGGGGCGAGGTGTTTTCGGGCGAACCCTTCGACGGGTTGGGGCTGCAACGAGCCCCTTAGCATTTTGCGCCAAGTTATTTGAAAAACGCCACCCTCCCCCTCGAAATGCTAGGGGCAAGGTGTTTTCGGGCAAACCCTCTGACGAGTTCGGGCTGCAACGAGTCCCTTAGCATTTTGCGCTAAGTTTTTTGAAAAACGCCACCCTCCCCCTCGAAGTGCTAGGGGCGAGGTGGTTTCGGGTGAACCCTTCGACGGGTTTGGGCTGCAACGAGCCCATTAGCATTTTGCGCTAAGTTTTTTGAAAAATACTACCCTCCCCCTCGAAGTGCTAGGGGCGAGGTGTTTTCAGGCAAACCCTTCGACGGGTTTGGGCTGCAACGAGCCCCTTAGCATTTTGCACTAAGTTTTTTGAAAAATGCCACCCTCCCCCTCGAACTACTAGGGGCAAGGTGTTTTCGGGTGAACCCTTCGATAGGTTTGGGCTGCAACGAGCCCCTTAGCATTTTGCGCTAAGTTTTTTGAAAAATGCCACCCTCCCCCTTGAAGTGCTAGGGTCGAGATGTTTTCGGGCGAACCCTTCAACGGGTTCGGGCTGCAACGAGCCCCTTAGCATTTTGCGCTAAGTTTTTTGAAAAATGCTACTCTCCCCCTCGAAGTGCTAGGGGCGAGGTGTTTTCAGGCAAACCCTTCGACGGGTTTGGGCTGCAACGAGCCCCTTAGCATTTTGCACTAAGTTTTTTGAAAAATGCCACCCTCCCCCTCGAACTACTAGGGCCAAGGTGTTTTCGGGTGAACCCTTTGATAGGTTTGGGCTGCAACGAGCCCCTTAGCATTTTGCGCTAAGTTTTTCGAAAAATGCCACCCTCCCCCTCGAACTACTAGGGCCAAGGTGTTTTCGGGTGAACCCTTTGATAGGTTTGGGCTGCAACGAGCCCCTTAGCATTTTGCGCTAAGTTTTTCGAAAAATGCCACCCTCCCCCTTGAAGTGCTAGGGTCGAGATGTTTTCGGGCCAACCCTTCAACGGGTTGGGGCTGCAACGAGCCCCTTAGCATTTTGCGCTAAGTTTTTTGAAAAACGCCACCCTCCCCCTCGAACTACTAGGGGCGAGGTGTTTTCGGGTGAACCTTTCGATAGGTTTGGGCTGCAACGAGCCCCTTAGCATTTCGCGCTATATTTTTTGAAAAACACCACCCTTCCCCTCGAAGTGCTAGGGGCGAGGTGTTTTCGGGCGAACCCTTCGATGGGTTTGGGCTGCAATGAGCCCCTTAGCATTTTGCGCTAAGTTTTTGGAAAAACGTCGCCCTCCCCCTCGAAGTGCTTGGGGCAAGGTATTTACGAGTGAACCCTTCGACGGATTTAGACTGCAACGAGCCCCTTAGCATTTTGCACTAAGTTTTTTGAAAAACGCCACTCTCCCCCTCGAACTACTAGGGGCAAGGTGTTTTCGGGTGAACCCTTCGATAGGTTTGGGCTGCAATGAGCCGCTTGGCATTTTGCGCTAAGTTTTTCGAAAAATGCCACCCTCCCCCTTGAAGTGCTAGGGGCGAGGTGTTTTCGGGCGAACCCTTCGACGGGTTGGGGCTGCAACGAGCCCCTTAGCATTTTGCGCCAAGTTATTTGAAAAACGCCACCCTCCCCCTCGAAATGCTAGGGGCAAGGTGTTTTCGGGCAAACCCTCTGACGAGTTCGGGCTGCAACGAGTCCCTTAGCATTTTGCGCTAAGTTTTTTGAAAAACGCCACCCTCCCCCTCGAAGTGCTAGGGGCGAGGTGGTTTCGGGCGAACCCTTCGACGGGTTTGGGCTGCAACGAGCCCATTAGCATTTTGCGCTAAGTTTTTTGAAAAATACTACCCTCCCCCTCGAAGTGCTAGGGGCGAGGTGTTTTCAGGCAAACCCTTCGACGGGTTTGGGCTGCAACGAGCCCCTTAGCATTTTGCACTAAGTTTTTTGAAAAATGCCACCCTCCCCCTCGAACTACTAGGGGCAAGGTGTTTTCGGGTGAACCCTTCGATAGGTTTGGGCTGCAACGAGCCCCTTAGCATTTTGCGCTAAGTTTTTTGAAAAATGCCACCCTCCCCCTTGAAGTGCTAGGGTCGAGATGTTTTCGGGCGAACCCTTCAACGGGTTCGGGCTGCAACGAGCCCCTTAGCATTTTGCGCTAAGTTTTTTGAAAAATGCTACTCTCCCCCTCGAAGTGCTAGGGGCGAGGTGTTTTCAGGCAAACCCTTCGACGGGTTTGGGCTGCAACGAGCCCCTTAGCATTTTGCACTAAGTTTTTTGAAAAATGCCACCCTCCCCCTCGAACTACTAGGGCCAAGGTGTTTTCGGGTGAACCCTTTGATAGGTTTGGGCTGCAACGAGCCCCTTAGCATTTTGCGCTAAGTTTTTTTCGAAAAATGCCACCGTCCCCCTCGAACTACTAGGGCCAAGGTGTTTTCGGGTGAACCCTTTGATAGGTTTGGGCTGCAACGAGCCCCTTAGCATTTTGCGCTAAGTTTTTCGAAAAATGCCACCCTCCCCCTTGAAGTGCTAGGGTCGAGATGTTTTCGGGCCAACCCTTCAACGGGTTCGGGCTGCAACGAGCCCCTTAGCATTTTGCGCTATATTTTTTGAAAAACACCACCCTTCCCCTCGAAGTGCTAGGGGCGAGGTGTTTTCGGGCGAACCCTTCGATGGGTTTGGGCTGCAACGAGCCCCTTAGCATTTTGCGCTAAGTTTTTGGAAAAACGCCGCCCTCCCCCTCGAAGTGCTTGGGGCGAGGTATTTACGAGTGAACCCTTCGACGGGTTTAGACTGCAACGAGCCCCTTAGCATTTTGCACTAAGTTTTTTGAAAAACGCCACTCTCCCCCTCGATATACTAGGGGCAAGGTGTTTTCGGGTGAACCCTTCGATAGGTTTGGGCTCCAACGAGCCGCTTGGCATTTTGCGCTAAGTTTTTCGAAAAATGCCACCCTCCCCCTTGAAGTGCTAGGGGCGAGGTGTTTTCGGGCGAACCCTTTGACGGGTTTGGGCTGCAACGAGCCCCTTAGCATTTTGCGCCAAGTTATTTGAAAAACGCCACCCTCCCCCTTGAAATGCTAGGGGCAAGGTGTTTTCGGGCAAACCCTCTGACGAGTTCGGGCTGCAACGAGTCCCTTAGCATTTTGCGCTAAGTTTTTTGAAAAACGCCACCCTCCCCCTCGAAGTGCTAGGGGCGAGGTGGTTTCGGGCGAACCCTTCGACGGGTTTGGGCTGCAACGAGCCCATTAGCATTTCGCGCTAAGTTTTTTGAAAAATACTACCCTCCCCCTCGAAGTGCTAGGGGCGAGGTGTTTTCAGGCAAACCCTTCGACGGGTTTGGGCTGCAACGAGCCCCTTAGCATTTTGCACTATGTTTTTTGAAAAATGCCACCCTCCCCCTCGAAGTGCTAGGGGCGAGATGTTTTCGGGCGAACCCTTCAACGGGTTCGGGCTGCAACGAGCCCCTTAGCATTTTGCGCTAAGTTATTTGAAAAATGCCACCCTCGCCATCAAAGTGCTAGGGGCGAGGTGTTTTCGGGCGAACCCTTCGACGGGTTTGGGCTGCAACGAGCCCCTTAGCCTTTTGCGCCAAGTTACTTGAAAAACGCCACCCTCCCCCTCGAAATGCTAGGGGCGAGGTGTTTTCGGGCAAACCCTCTGACGAGTTCGGGCTGCAACGAGTCCCTTAGCATTTTGCGCTAAGTTTTTTGAAAAACGCCACCCTCCCCCTCGAAGTGCTAGGGGCGAAGTGGTTTCGGGCGAACCCTTCGACGGGTTTGGGCCGCAACGAGCTCCTTAGCATTTTGCGCTAAGTTTTTTGAAAAATGCTACCCTCCCCCTCGAAGTGCTAGGGGCGAGGTGTTTTCAGGCAAACCCTTTGACGGGTTTGGGCTGCAACGAGCCCCTTAGCATTTTGCACTAAGTTTTTTGAAAAATGCCACCCTCCCCCTCGAACTACTAGGGGCAAGGTGTTTTCGGGTGAACCCTTTGACAGGTTTGGGCAGCAACGAGCCCCTTAGCATTTTGCGCTAAGTTTTTCGAAAAATGCCACCCTCCCCCTTGAAGTGCTAGGGTCGAGATGTTTTCGGGCGAACCCTTCAACGGGTTCAGGCTGCAACGAGCCCCTTAGCATTTTGCGCTAAGTTTTTTGAAAAACGCCACCCTCCCCCTCGAAGTGCTTGGGGCGAGGTGTTTTCGGGTGAACCCTTCGACGGGTTTGGACTGCAACGAGCCCCTTAGCATTTTGCACTAAGTTTTTTGAAAAACACCACTCTCCCCCTCGAACTACTAGGGGCAAGGTGTTTTCGGGTGAACCCTTCGATAGGTTTGGGCTGCAACGAGCCCCTTAGCATTTTGCGCTAAGTTTTTCGATAAATGCCACCCTCCCCCTTGTAGTGCTAGGGTCGAGATGTTTTCGGGCGAACCCTTCAACGATTTCGGGCTGCAACGAGCCCCTTAGCATTTTGCACTAAGTTTTTTGAAAAACACCACTCTCCCCCTCGAACTACTAGGGGCAAGGTGTTTTCGGGTGAACCCTTCGATAGGTTTGGGCTGCAACGAGCCCCTTAGCATTTTGCTCCAAGTTATTTGAAAAACGCCACCCTCCCCCTCGAAATGCTAGGGGCGAGGCGTTTTCGGGCAAACCCTCTGAAGAGTTTGGGCTGCAACGAGTCCCTTAGAATTTTGCGCTAAGTTTTTTGAAAAACGCCACCCTCCCCCTCGAAGTGCCAGGGGCGAGGTGGTTTCGGGCGAACCCTTCGACGGGTTTGGGCTGCAACGATCCCCTTAGCATTTTGCGCTAAGTTTTTTGAACAATGCTCCCCTGCCCCTCGAAGTGCTAGGGGCGAGGTGTTTTCTGGCAAACCCTTCGACGGGTTTGGGCTGCAACGAGCGCCTTAGCATTTTGCACTAAGTTTTTTGAAAAATGCCACCCTCCCCCTCGAACTACTAGGGGCAAGGTGTTTTCGGGTGAACCCTTCGATAGGTTTGGGCTGCAACGAGCCCCTTAGCATTTTGCGCTAAGTTTTTCAAAAAATGCCACCCTCCCCCTTGATGTCCTAGGGTCGAGATGTTTTCGGGCGAACCCTTCAACGGGTTCGGGCTGCAACGAGCCCCTTAGCATTTTGCGCCAAGTTTTTTAAAAAATGCCACCCTCCGCCTCGAACTACTAGGGGCGAGGTGTTTTTGGGTGAACCTTTCAATAGGTTTGGGCTGCAACGAGCCCCTTAGCATTTCGCGCTATGTTTTTTGAAAAACACCACCCTTCCCCTCGAAGTGCTAGGGGCGAGGTGTTTTCGGGCGAACCCTTCGATGGGTTTGGGCTGCAACGAGCCCCTTAGCATTTTGCGCTAAGTTTTTGGAAAAACGCCGCCCTCCCCCTCGAAGTGCTTGGGGCGAGGTAATTTCGAGTGAACCCTTCGACGGGTTTAGACTGCAACGAGCCCCTTAGCATTTTGCACTAAGTTTTTTGAAAAACGCCACTCTCCCCCTCGAACTACTAGGGGCAAGGTGTTTTCGGGTGAACCCTTCGATAGGTTTGGGCTGCAACAAGCCCCTTAGCATTTTGCGCTAAGTTTTTCGAAAAATGCCACCCTCCCCCTTGAAGTGCTAGGGTCGAGATGTTTTTGGGCGAACCATTCGACGGGTTTGGGCTGCAACGAGCCCCTTAGCATTTTGCGCTAACTTATTTGAAAAACGCCACCCTCCCCATCAAAGTGCTACGGGCGAGGTGTTTTCGGGCGAACCCTTCGACGGGTTTGGGCTGCAACGAGCCCCTTAGCATTTTGCGCTAAGTTTTTTGAAAAACGCCACCCTCCCCCTCGAAGTGCTAGGGGCGAGGTATTTTCAGGCGAACCCTCTGAAGAGTTTGGGCTGCAACGAGCCCCTTAGCATTTCGCGCTATGTTTTTTGAAAAACGCCACCCTCCCCCTCGAAGTGCTTGGGGCGAGGTGTTTTCGGGCGAACCCTTCGATGAGTTTGGGCTGCAACGAGCCCCTTAGCATTTTGTGCAATGTTTTTTGAAAAACGCCACCCTCCCCCTTGAAGTGCTAGGGACGAGGTGTTTTTGGGCGAACCCTTCGATGGGTTTGGGCTGCAACGAGCCCCTTAGCATTTTGCGCTAAGTTTTTGGAAAAACGCCACCCTCCCCCTCGAACTACCAGGGGCAAGGTGTTTTCGGGTGAACCTTTCGATAGGTTTGGGCTGCAACGAGCCCCTTAGCATTTTGCGCTAAGTTTTTCAAAAAATTCCACCCTCCCCCTTGAACTACTAGGGTCGAGATGTTTTCGGGCGAACCCTTCGACGGGTTTGGGCTGCAACGAGCCCCTTAGCATTTTGTGCAATGTTTTTTGAAAAACGCCACCCTCCCCCTTGAAGTGCTAGGGGCGAGGAGTTTTCGGGCAAACCCTTCGATGGGTTTGGGCTGCAACGAGCCCCTTAGCATTTTGCGCTAAGTTTTTGGAAAAACGCCACCCTCCCTCTTGAAGTGCTAGGGGCGAGGTGTTTTTGGGCGAACCCTTCGATGGGTTTGGGCTGCAACGAGCCTTTTAGCATTTTGCGCTATGTTTTTGGAAAAACGCCACCCTCCCCCTCGAAGTGTTAGGGGCGAGGTATTTTCGAGTGAACCCTTCGACGGGTTTGGACTGCAACGAGCCCCTTAGCATTTTGCACTAAGTTTTTTGAAAAACGCCAACCTTCCCGTCGAACTACTAGGGGCAAGGTGTTTTCGGGCGAACCCTTGTTGACTTTTGCTAAGCCATATTAATAAATCATTCCCGGCACGGGGCCAGAAACGGTTCACTAATATGTCCCAGAGTCAAGTAGGTAAAATCCGCAAGCGCACGGAGAATACCGCTGTAGCATTTCACCCGGAAGTATTCAGGGTATCGTATTTGTTTATCCCAAAGGAAGGTTATGATCAAGAAGCGTTACTAACATATAAGATCATGTTAACAATTAGCAAGGATATCTAGCCAAGACAGGCGGGTACATGATAATAACCGGGTAGTGTGACACACACAGAAGATTCCTACTAAATAAATAAAGTCTAGTGGAGGAAAGACTAGGCTAAGCTACTCCTACTATACATTCCTATACAGTTGCATAGCCTAAGTAGAATACATACAGACCCACACTCAGGTTCAGCAGTCAATAGTATAGCACTTCAGGCACGGACTTACCCCTGCATCCACAGGCGACTTCCGCCAAGAGCCTACGCACTAGCCTAGCGGGGAGGATTTCAAAGGACGGACAGGGCTGTCACCACCTGCCGCCTACCTCAACGAACCAGTAGACTAACGAATAATTGATGCAAATCAGTCACCCAAGTACCATACTTGCATGACCAAAGAGCACTCTGCCCCTCCGCGATTACTATTAACGAGGCAGAGCTACCGTACGAAAACAATCACCAAACCCATGCTATACTTTATCAGCTAAAACTAAGCATAGAGACTATCACATATAAACTAGATTATAGTGACGGTATATAACTAGCATGACAATAGTAGTATAATAAATATAAACTACTATCACACAAGTAGACTATACTATCACATATATGGATCACAATATCAAACAAGAAACTCATGACCCAAGCACAACTATATAGAAAAAATATATATATTGATAAGAGCAAAGTCTTACAAAAGGGAAAAGATACAAGAGCCATACCAATTCCAAGTGAAGACTTGGGACTAGAGAGCTCTAGACTCAGCCTAACTCCACTAAAACTCCAAGAACTACTACTAGCAAGAGAGAAATGCTTCTTGTGGTGTGTGTTGAGTGTGAAGGCACACCCTCCTATTTATAGCCTCAATAGGTCGGCAAGGGAGAGTAACCGCCACGGAAGGCACCTCAAACCGCCATCAGGAGTCGCTGAGGAGCCAACACGTGGAAGCCCAGGCGGAGAGGGCGCCAGGCCAGGTCGCCCGACCTGACCAGGTCGGCCGACCTGGGGGTGGCCCCTCCTGGCCTGTGCTTTCTCCAGGTGGCTGTCCTGTGGGCCCTGACGTCGGTTTGCGCGGTATTACAGGGAGTTACATCGGTTAAGTGCTGAAAATGGGCCCTTCAATCCGTGTGACGTCCATGTGGCACTCTCTGATTGGTCGAAAGTGTGTTTTCTTGCCTTTTGAGGTGTTTCCTTCACATTTCCTCCTGCATGCACAAAGTTCTCCAAGTACAAGTGGAACTATATTATTGTGATAAAGCATGCGTGTATGAAATGCCAAATTCTCCTTTATTTGAGTATAGTTGACGGTTGAAAATGGTACTTAACAGCCGTCAACAAACTCCCCCAAGCTTACCCTTTGCTCGTCCCGAAGCAAAGATGAACTTAAGTTTTTGATCAGGAGTTGCTACAATGTCCTACTCCTCAATAATACTATGCGCACAACAAAGTACTCTTCCTAGAATTAAATATGTTGGCACATAACTTACCCATTTACCTCGATCCATGGGGCTTTTACACCTCATTGTCTTGGGCGGTTGAGAGATAGAACAATTGCAGGGCACCAATCACTTGCTCTAGATTCCGCTATGTTATTCCGGAGGTTTTCAAAAGATTTTGAAAATAAAAACCAAGTTCCTCAAATGATTCTCTCGGATCACTCAATATGTGTATGATTCCTCACCAAGGCAAAGTGTTGCCTATAATCACCTACTTCTAAATAAGGCTTTATGTGGAGCTCAAGGTAGGGATATATGAGGCACTCATGTTCACATAATATTGCTATGTCAAAAGACCGGATCCAAGAAAAACATCAATTCAAACAATCTTGATCAAGATGTGCAAGTGTGTGGGAGAACGGAGGAATGGTGGATGGGAAGAAATAACTCCTTTTTGAATTTTCCTTCTCTCTTTTGGAGTTTCTAGGCTATGGCTATCTTTTGCTTGCTCTCTTTTTTGAGCATTTTTGATGAGGACATCACTCCTATGGATACACACAACACTCCTCTAAATCTGGACTTGCAAGGTCCAATGACTAGAGCTCGTGCACGACGACTAAATTTAGAGGTGAGCTCGTTCCTACGTTCTTCGCTACATGTTACTCTTGAGAATGGTTTGCTACCTAATGATTATTTTATGATTAGAAACCATGGAGAAGACCAGGAGATGATGGGAGAAGGAGCTGGGAACGTGGAGGTCCAGCAAGAGCTTGGAAGCCAAAGTGGAGGCCCAACCAAAACCGACTTCGAGTCTGTTTGGGGCCCAGGACCAGTCTGTACTAAAACAGTCGCCCAGGACGCATACGGACTCGGATTTGGACGTTCTACATATGCACGGAAAGATAAGGAGAAGACCTTTCCAATGCCGCCGGCCTCATGTCAAAATTCATCCGGAGTTGTCATTTTGAAACGTGCTGTTAGGGGCGCGTCCAGAGGGTCTTGCACGACCCTAGGGTCTTTATATACAGCCGCCGCCGCACCATTAGGGTTCGGGTTTTGCTTAGATCAATTATGTTCATAAACAGTTTCGCCGTTCATCGGTTTGTGAGACCCCAACTTCGAGAGTTTAATCATACATCTGCAATTGTGTTGCAATCTTCGTTGTTCTTGCTTGTGTTCTTGATTCGCAGGCAGGGATCAGCCTTCTCGGCGAGGTCAATCGTCTTTTGGACGGTTGATAACCAGAGGAGACGTCGTGCTGCGATTGCGGGGTTTAGAACGTGCTGTTCTGAAGCCGGATCGATTTGTGTGTCGCCTCCGACCAAATCAACTTACCAAGAACCTTTCGGAAGATCGGGAACCCTTGTTCACATCAATTTTTTTCTTTTCTTTTTGCATAGCCATAGTCCTAGTTTGCAATGAATACTTTGAGAGAGGAATTTTGCAATGGATATATGGAGTGTTTCTTTGGATGGATGGATGGATAGTGGCTTTCTTCCGGTGTAGAAGAATAGCTCACGGTGGATATGGTGGATATCGTGGATGCTATCTTCTTGATTTAGAAGGATAGCTCATGGCGGTGGATGTGTGTATATGATCTTGATCAAGAAAGCATGAAAAGAGTTCTACTAGGGTCACAACAATTTTGACTAAGCTCAATGTGAAACAAGCAGCATATGTGTAAAGGTTTTCAAATGTAAACACTACATATGGCTGTGGTGGGAATTTCATCATTGAGGAACTTATCAATTTGTCATTTTGAAAAATAAAACTCCGGAATTCAAGCTTTACGTTGAGCAAGATCATAGCAGCCCTATCTATCATATCATACCTCTCAACAACTTAGAACTAGAGAATGCATATGCTACCCACAAGATTCAAGTTCAAGGCAAGATTTACCAACAAACCTAACTCTTGAGAGAGTACTAAGTTGTAAACTAGCATTAGAGAGGAATAAAGGACAGAGCAACTATTCATCATCTCAACATAGGAAAATTATACACATTCATACCGCGCATGAAAAAGGGAAATATTTTTGTTCTTTTTATGTTTTGCAAATTTTTATGGTTTTCAGATTTTTATTAATTTTTTTTTTTTGGATTTTCAGATTTAGCAAATGCAAGAAATAAAGGGAAGGGGAAAGATACAAGTTACCGTGAGAAGGGGGGTCCTCCCCCAAGCTTGTTCTTGCTCATATCTGCTGGTTCGGGTCGTAGCCTTGGGAGCGGAAGAAGGCATCCTAATTGCTCTGATTCTGAGCCATCGTCGCGTTCAGCTGGCGGAATTGGTTGTCGCTGAAATTCTGCCATTGCTGGGTGTCGGCGACATGTTGCGTGAGAGTTTGTTGCATGCTCTCGGTGCGCAAATCAATGTCGTTCACCCTCCTTGTCAACTCGGCCATCCCATAGTTGAGTTCACGGAACCCACGGGATGAGAATGACCGAGTGGCAAAGGATGGCGGTCCGCTTGAACTTGATGACGTCTGCATGGGGTAATCGTACTGAGATTCCCATGCTCCGGCCTGCCATGTTGATGCACCCGCCTCGTCCTGTGGCGGGGGCTGCTCCCATACCGGATCTCCGGTCGGAGTGTGAAACTCCGGTGTAGGCTCCATATGCCTACGGGAACGTGTCGGTCGCCCTGAAACACTATGCCTGCGAACTTCTCCCACTGGCTCAAGTGGGAGGGTTAGTGCCCGACAGTGATACAAACGAAGACCCGGGTTAGGTAACGGGAATTCATTTGTATACCCGGGAAAGTGATAGATCAAGGTATTATTTGGACCATGTTTCAAAGTATGTCCTTGCACAAAATAGTCCTCGCCTAGAAATTCTCTATCTACCGTCAAATATTCAACATGAACATTCTCAAGCAGACCACACTTCTGCGCAATGCGAGTAACTAAAGAGGTGCACTCAATTGGTCCTGTCAACTTTATATTGTCTAACCATTGATCAATCGTGCATTCCGCGGGTGACACCCTAATTTTCTTAACCATGGCATAAAGTATTTTCAATTCATCTTGCCGGACAACCCTAATGTCACCTCGAGGAAACAAGGTCATAGCCAACCACACATGCATAAATCTAAGTGTAGGATTATGGATGGCACTTGTTCTAGGCTTGGGACCCCACTCGTTTCCGGAAATCTTTTTCCAAAAACTTTCTTTATGGAACCCCTTTAGCGCTTTATCTAAGTCTAGCCTACATTTAGGATTTAGACCTAGCATAGCATGAAGATCACCCCATGTGACCAAGCGCTCTTGCCCAAACAAGCGAAAAGAAATGCCTTCATCATACTTTCTAAGGGTGCATAAAAACTGCATAGTAAGCAAACGAGAACCCGGCTCATCTACTTCTACGAAATTTAGCCAACCCATAGTGCGAAAAATAGAGGCAAATTCTTCTCTCATACCTATTTTCTCGAGGAAGTCCGGATCGAAGCATCGGGTGTGGGCGAATGGCCGTTCTCTCATGAGCGCGATGGCTTGGCCCTCGCGGTCGTCCTTGATGTCGAGATGCTCCTCGGTGATGAGCAAGGCCGGCCTTTCCTCCGGAATTTCAGCTTCGGGGTCACCATGCCCCGGACTTGGTGTGAGCTCGACGGAGGATGCTTGACTCGTGCTTGCACGAGTGCTTTTTCTCCGCTTGATTCCGGCGACTTGCTTCATTTGGTTGATCATGGCTGCACACAAGAACAAACACAAGACAAGAACAAAAACAAGATCGAACAAGTGTTCGGGTGAGCGTTAGTGAAAACGACAAACCCGAGCTTCTCCGAAATTGGTTTTCTTCTCACAACAACTTGCAAATGCACTAAAACAGAGGGGAAATATATTTTTTTTTTTGGGTTTTTGGGGCTGTAGTAAAGTTGAAGAACACGAAATTTTGGGAGAGCAACAAGTGAGCAAAGGAGGGGAGTGAAAGATGAGCTTGGAATGGTGAAGCTCCTCCTCCTGGGCGGTTTTTATAGCCAAGGAAGCAAGATGGCCATTAGAAAGGGACAGAGCAACGGCCATATAGCCGTTGGGAGAAAGGAGCACAGGAAAAGGTGGGGCCAGGGGGTCGGCCGACCCCACCAGGTCGGCCGACCTGGCAGGTGGGCCTCCTGGCAGCCCCCTTTTTCCTATGTGTTCCCCAACGGCTAGGGGATTTGTCCCCTGCTGCCTTTTTGCTCAAAAAGCTCGACAAAAAATCTTTTCAAAATGGAAAGCCCAAAAACCTATTTTCTAAATTTTCAAAAATGCAAATGAGTTTTGAAAAATTCCAAGGTGGCTGGAAAAATTCAAAAATGCAGAAATGCAGTGGTCGGGAAAAATCAAAATGTGGTGGAAGGCAAATATGCAATTAAAAGAGCAAATATGGATAACTACCGGTTTAACCTCCCGTCGAGGACTCACCTTTTAAAGTCCGACGAGCGGGACTTTTCTCCGGCGTTCAGCTCGATGAAGCGTTGTCCGGTCCCGGAGATGAAGACACGCATGATGCTTCTTGTTTCACTCGCCACACCTTCTTGGTCTTTGTTGCGGTCGGTGGCTTCTCGGGCTTCGGAGGCTGCGGTTTTGCAGGCTTCACAGCCTGTTTCTTTGCAGACCTCGGAGGTTGCTGCCTTGTGGACTTCGAAGGCTGTTGCTTAATGTGTGACCTTTGCCTCCTTGCCTTCATCAGTTGTTGCTGTGCAACCTTTTCCTTCTCAAGGAAGTTCTTCATGAATGTGATGAGGCTGTCCTTCTTTGGCGGAGTGACCTCCACTTCCTTGATGTTGCTTGGGTTCGGCCCGTACTTGATACGGATCATGTTGCACTGTTCTTTCCGTGGCCGAAAGTCAAACTTCTCCTCCTTGCCATTGATGTGGAAGCGGATTTCTCCGGCTCCTACATCGATGCGAGCATCCGCAGTGCTGAGAAATGGGCGTCCCAGGATCAGCGGTGTGCTCTTCCCGACGTCCATGTCAAGCACTACGAAGTCGACGGGGATGAAGCAATCCCAGATTTTCACCGGAATATCTTCGGCGATCCCCGCCGGATAGCGGACCGTTGAGTCGGCCAGCTGCAGCTGCATCGGCGTGGGGGATAGTGTGGTGTAGTTGAGCTTGTCGAAGACATCCTTCGGCATGACGCTCACACTTGCCCTAAGATCACATAAGGCATGGTCGAAGTTCTGTGTCCCGATCGAGCAGGTGATCGTGGGACACCCCGGATCTTTCTTCTTCTCAGGAAGCCGGTTGAGTATAGCAGCGCTACACTCTTCCGTCAGCTTGACAATTTCTGTGGTCGGTAGTGGGCGCATGTTGCTGATAAGATCCTTGAGGTAGCGAGCGTACGTGGGTACTTGTATCGCATCCAGCAAGGGCACGTTGATGTGCAGCTTCTGGATCACCTCAACGAAGCGTGTGAACTGCTCGTCCACGGTGGGCTTCCTTCTTTTTTCAGGAAACGGCATGAGGTTCGTGTCATAGAACTCATGTGGGGCCGTTTTCCTGGGCGGCAGTTCTTCTTCTTCTGCCGGCTTCTCAGCTGATGTGTCCTTTCCTGCATGGTTAGGGTATGGCGGATCCCGAGTGGACTTACCTCCTCTCGTGGTAACCGCATTAACATTTTCTAAGGGGGTCTCGGGTTGCCCCGGGATTTTCCCCGACTCAGCAGTAGGAACAGCAGCAGCTAACTGAGCTAATTGGGTTTCTATCATTTTATTAAAGCTCAGCTGATTCTTGAGAGCAGAGGAAACACCCTCTATCGTAGTGTGGATGCTCTCAAGAGTCCTATCAGTGGTGGCAAGCTTTTTACTGATGTTATCATTAACCTTAGCTTGACCAAGCACAAGATCTTTCAAGGAGGGTTGATTATAACCGGAATTAAAACCAGAGAAGTTGCCAGAGTTACCTCCTTGGTAGTTGGGACGTGGTGGACCCCAACTTTGACCTCCTTGTGGACGGTAGCCGTTGTTGTTGTTGTTGCCCATGAACATTGCGTCCTCACGGGTCTCAGGGCAGTCATTACCCGAGTGTCCCGTGTTGCCACAGACCTCGCAAGTCATACGAGCGTCTAGGGCTTTCACTTCTCCATTGGCTTGGTCGTCCATCTTCTTCATGAGAAGGTCAATCTTGGTGGCGAGCATGTCAACCTCCTTGACGGAGTGCATGCCTCGCTGGCGAGGTTGGAGGCGCTCTTCATTCCAACCTTGGTTGGACACCATCTTCTCGATCAAATCTTTTGCCTTGCTCACAGTGAGCGAGAAGAAGGCTCCACCAGCAGCAGCGTCGAGGTGGTCGCGGGCCGATGGAGTAAGCCCGTTGTAGAAGTTCTGGATGATCAGCCAATCATCCATCCCGTGGTGGGGACATGCCAGGATGTACTCCTGGAGCCTCTCCCATGCCTCAGGAATCGACTCCTTCGACTCCTGCTGGAAGCTTGAGATCCTTCCGCGGAGGGCATTGGTCTTGCCCAGCGGGAAGAACTTTGCAAGGAACGCAGCTGAACACTTCTCCCAAGTGTTCACAGCTTCAGGGTTTGCGTAGAACCACTGTCTCGCTCTCCCAGGGAGAGCGAACGGGAACAGTCGAAGGCGAACAGCGTCGGGGGTGACGTCCTTCATTTTGAACGTGTTGCAAATCTCTAGGAATTGCTGGAGATGAGCACTAGCGTCCTCATTGGCTTTCCCACAGAATGGGCTAGCCTGCACCATGGTGATGAGACCGGTCTTGATCTCGAAGTTCGCATCTCCCACATTGCCAGCTGGTCCCGTAGGGATGTTGGCAGCGGAGGGAGCGGAGAACTCGCGGAGGGTCTTGTCGGCCATTTGCTCAGAGCTTGATGGTGCGGGAATGACAGGTTCGATTGGCCGAGTCTCCTTACGAGGAGGGGTGAGCCTAGCTCGTGTCCTTCTCAGGAGTGACTCAGGATCTTCAGTGAAGTTTGTCGGCAAGTCGAAACCAGTCATACACTACCCTGTTTTCATACAAAATGCAGAAAACAAAGCGAGGTTATCCTGCTTAGGAGATAGCCTTAATAATTGCAACACTACTATATACATTAGTAATTTTTCTTAAATCATACGCCTTCCCCGGCAACGGCGCCAGAAATGCTTGTTGACTTTTGCTAAGCCATATTAATAAATCATTCCCGGCACAGGGCCAGAAACGGTTCACTAATATGTCCCAGAGTCAAGTAGGTAAAATCCGCAAGCGCACGGAGAATACCGCTGTAGCATTTCACCCGGAAGTATTCAGGGTATCGTATTTGTTTATCCCAAAGGAAGGTTATGATCAAGAAGCGTTACTAACATATAAGATCATGTTAACAATTAGCAAGGATATCTAACCAAGACAGGCGGGTACATGATAATAACCGGGTAGTGTGACACACACAGAAGATTCCTACTAAATAAATAAAGTCTAGTGGAGGAAAGACTAGGCTAAGCTACTCCTACTATACATTCCTATACAGTTGCATAGCCTAAGTAGAATACATACAGACCCACACTCAGGTTCAGCAGTCAATAGTATAGCACTTCAGGCACGGACTTACCCCTGCATCCACAGGCGACTTCCGCCAAGAGCCTACGCACTAGCCTAGCGGGGAGGATTTCAAAGGACGGACAGGGCTGTCACCACCTGCCGCCTACCTCAACGAACCAGTAGACTAACGAATAATTGATGCAAATCAGTCACCCAAGTACCATACTTGCATGACCAAAGAGCACTCTGCCCCTCCACGATTACTATTAACGAGGCAGAGCTACCGTACGAACACGATCACCAAACCCATGCTATACTTTATCAGCTAAAACTAAGCATAGAGACTATAACATATAAACTAGATTATAGTGACGGTATATAACTAGCATGACAATAGTAGTATAATAAATATAAACTACTATCACACAAGTAGACTATACTATCACATATATGGATCACAATATCAAACAAGAAACTCATGACCCAAGCACAACTATATAGAAAAAATATATATATTGATAAGAGCAAAGTCTTACAAAAGGGAAAAGATACAAGAGCCATACCAATTCCAAGTGAAGACTTGGGACTAGAGAGCTCTAGACTCAGCCTAACTCCACTAAAACTCCAAGAACTACTACTAGCAAGAGAGAAATGCTTCTTGTAGTGTGTGTTGAGTGTGAAGGCACACCCTCCTATTTATAGCGTCAATAGGTCGGCAAGGGAGAGTAACCGCCACGGAAAGCACCTCAAACCGCCATCAGGAGTCGCTGAGGAGCCAACACGTGGAAGCCCAGGCGGAGAGGGCGCCAGGCCAGGTCGCCCGACCTGACCAGGTCGGCCGACCTGGGGGTGGCCCCTCCTGGCCTGTGCTTTCTCCAGGTGGCTGTCCTGTGGGCCCTGACGTCGGTTTGCGCGGTATTACAGGGAGTTACGTCGGTTAAGTGCTGAAAATGGGCCCTTCAATCCGTGTGACGTCCATGTGGCACTCTCTGATTGGTCGAAAGTGTGTTTTCTTGCCTTTTGAGGTGTTTCCTTCACATTTCCTCCTGCATGCACAAAGTTCTCCAAGTACAAGTGGAACTATATTATTGTGATAAAGCATGCGTGTATGAAATGCCAAATTCTCCTTTATTTGAGTATAGTTGACGGTTGAAAATGGTACTTAACAGCCGTCAACAACCCTCTGACGAGTTCGGGCTGCAACGAGTCCCTTAGCATTTTGCGCTAAGTTTTTTGAAAAACGCCACCCTCCCCCTCGAAGTGCTAGGGGCGAGGTGGTTTCGGGCGAACCCTTCGACGGGTTTGGGCTGCAACGAGCCCCTTAGCATTTTGCGCTAAGTTTTTTGAAAAACGCCACCCTCCCCCTTGAAGTGCTAGGGGCGAGGTATTTTTGGGCGAACCATTCGACGGGTTTGGGCTGCAATGAGCCCCTTAGCATTTTGCCCTATGTTTTTTGAAAAACGCCACCCTCCCCATCAAAGTGCTAGGGGCGAGGTGTTTTCAGGCGAACCCTTCGACGGGTTTGGGCTGCAACGAGCCCCTTAGCATTTTGCGCTAAGTTTTTTGAAAAACGCCACCCTCCCCCTCGAAGTGCTAGGGGCGAGGTATTTTCAGGCGAACCCTTCGACGAGTTTGGGCTGCAACGAGCCCCTTAGCATTTCGCGCTATGTTTTTTGAAAAACGCCACCCTTCCCCTCGAAGTGCTAGGGGCGAGGTGTTTTCGGGCGAACCCTTCGATGAGTTTGGGCAGCAACGAGCCCTTAGCATTTTGTGCTATGTTTTTTTAAAAACGCCACCCTCCCCCTTGAAGTGCTAGGGGCGAGGTGTTTTTGGGCGAACCCTTCGATGGGTTTGGGCTGCAACGAGCCCCTTAGCATTTTGCGCTAAGTTTTTGAAAAAATGCCACCCTCCCCCTCGAACTACCAGGGGCAAGGTGTTTTCGGGTGAACCTTTCGATAGGTTTGGGCTGCAACGAGCCCCTTAGCATTTTGCGCTAAGTTTTTCGAAAAATGCCACCCTCCCCCTTGAACTGCTAGGGTCGAGATGTTTTCGGGCGAACCCTTCGACGGGTTCGGGCTGTAACGAGCCCCTTAGCATTTTGCGCTAAGTTTTTGGAAAAACGCCGCCCTCCCCCTCGAAGTGCTTGGGGCGAGTTCTTTTCGAGTGAACCCTTCGACGGGTTTGGACTGCAACGAGCCCCTTAGCATTTTGCACTATGTTTTTTGAAAAACGCCACCCTCCCCCTCGAAGTGCTAGGGGCGAGGTGGTTTCGGGCGAACCCTTCGACGGGTTTGGGCTGCAACGAGCCCCTTAGTATTTTGCGCTAAGTTTTTTGAAAAACGCCACCCTCCCCATTGAAGTGCTAGGGGCGAGGTATTTTTGGGCGAACAATTCGACGGGTTTGGGCTGCAATGAGCCCCTTAGCATTTTGCCCTATGTTTTTTGAAAAACGCCACCCTCCCCATCAAAGTGCTAGGGGCGAGGTGTTTTTAGGCGAACCCTTCGACGGGTTTGGGCTGCAACGAGCCCCTTAGCATTTTGCGCTAAGTTTTTTGAAAAACGCCACCCTCCCCCTCGAAGTGCTAGGGGCGAGGTACTTTCAGGCGAACCCTTCGACGAGTTTGGGCTGCAACGAGCCCCTTAGCATTTCGTGCTATGTTTTTTGAAAAACGCCACCCTTCCCCTCGAAGTGCTAGGGGCGAGGTGTTTTCGGGCGAACCCTTCGATGAGTTTGGGCTGCAACGAGCCCTTAGCATTTTGTGCTATGTTTTTTGAAAAACGCCACCCTCCCCCTTGAAGTGCTATTGGCGAGGTGTTTTTGGGCGAACCCTTCGATGGGTTTGGGCTGCAACGAGCCCCTTAGCATTTTGCGCTAAGTTTTTGGAAAAACGCCACCCTCCCCCTCGAACTACCAGGGGCAAGGTGTTTTCGGGTGAACCTTTCGATAGGTTTGGGCTGCAACGAGCCCCTTAGCATTTTGCGCTAAGTTTTTCGAAAAATGCCACCCTCCCCCTTGAACTGCTAGGGTCGAGATGTTTTCGGGCGAACCCTTCGACGGGTTCGGGCTGTAATGAGCCCCTTAGCATTTTGCGCTAAGTTTTTCGAAAAACGCCACCCTCCCCCTTGAAGTGCTAGGGGCGAGGTATTTTTGGGCGAACCATTCGACGGGTTTGGGCTGCAATGAGCCCCTTAGCATTTTGCCCTATGTTTTTTGAAAAACGCCACCCTCCCCATTAAAGTGCTAGGGGCGAGGTGTTTTCAGGCGAACCCTTCGACGGGTTTGGGCTGCAACGAGCCCCTTAGCATTTTGCGCTAAGTTATTTGAAAAACGCCACCCTCCACATCAAAGTGCTAGGGGCGAGGAGTTTTCGGGCAAACCCTTCGATGGGTTTGGGCTGCAACGAGCCCCTTAGCATTTTGCGCTAAGTTTTTGGAAAAACGCCACCCTCCCTCTTGAAGTGCTAGGGGCGAGGTGTTTTTGGGCGAACCCTTCGATGGGTATGGGCTGCAACGAGCCTTTTAGCATTTTGCGCTATGTTTTTGGAAAAACGCCACTCTCCCCCTCGAAGTGTTAGGGGCGAGGTATTTTCGAGTGAACCCTTCGACGGGTTTGGACTGCAACGAGCCCCTTAGCATTTTGCACTAAGTTTTTTGAAAAACGCCAACCTCCCCCTCGAACTACTAGGGGCAAGGTGTTTTCGGGCGAACCCTCTGACGAGTTCGGGCTGCAACGAGTCCCTTAGCATTTTGCGCTAAGTTTTTTGAAAAACGCCACCCTCCCCCTCGAAGTGCTAGGGGCGAGGTGTTTTCGGGTGAACCTTTCAAAAGGTTTGGGCTGCAACGAGCCCCTTAGCATTTCGCGCTATGTTTTTTGAAAAACACCACCCTTCCCCTCGAAGAGCTAGGGGCGAGGTGTTTTCGGGCAAACCCTTCGATGGGTTTGGGCTGCAACGAGCCCCTTAGCATTTTGCGCTTAGTTTTTTGAAAAACGCCACCCTCCCCCTTGAAGTGCTAGGGGCGAGGTATTTTTGGGCGAACCATTCGACGGGTTTGGGCTGCAACGAGCCCCTTAGCATTTTGCGCTAAGTTTTTTGAAAAACGCCACCCTCCCCCTTGAAGTGCTAGGGGCGAGGTATTTTTGGGCGAACCATTCGACGGGTTTGGGCTGCAATGAGCCCCTTAGCATTTGCCCTATGTTTTTTGAAAAACGCCACCCTCCCCATTAAAGTGCTAGGGGCGAGGTGTTTTCAGGCGAACCCTTCGACGGGTTTGGGCTGCAACGAGCCCCTTAGCATTTTGCGCTAAGTTATTTGAAAAACGCCACCCTCCACATCAAAGTGCTAGGGGCGAGGAGTTTTCGGGCAAACCCTTCGATGGATTTGGGCTGCAACGAGCCCCTTAGCATTTTGCGCTAAGTTTTTGGAAAAACGCCACCCTTCCTCTTGAAGTGCTAGGGGCGAGGTGTTTTTGGGCGAACCCTTCGATGGGTTTGGGCTGCAACGAGCCTTTTAGCATTTTGCGCTATGTTTTTGGAAAAACGCCACTCTCCCCCTCGAAGTGTTAGGGGCGAGGTATTTTCGAGTGAACCCTTCGACGGGTTTGGACTGCAACGAGCCCCTTAGCATTTTGCACTAAGTTTTTTGAAAAACGCCAACCTCCCCCTCGAACTACTAGGGGCAAGGTGTTTTCGGGCGAACCCTCTGACGAGTTCGGGCTGCAACGAGTCCCTTAGCATTTTGCGCTAAGTTTTTTGAAAAACGCCACCCTCCCACTCGAAGTGCTAGGGGCGAGGTGGTTTCGGGCGAACCCTTCGACGGGTTTGGGCTGCAACGAGCCCCTTAGCATTTTGCGCTAAGTTTTTTGAAAAATGCCACCCTCCCCCACGAAGTGCTAGGGGCGAGGTGTTTTGGGGCGAACCCTTCGACGAGTTTGGGCTGCAACGAGCCCTTTAGCATTTTGCGCTAAGTTTTTTGAAAAACGCCACCCTCCCCCTCGAACTACTAGGGGCGAGGTGTTTTCGGGTGAACCTTTCAAAAGGTTTGGGCTGCAACGAGCCCCTTAGCATTTCGCGCTATGTTTTTTGAAAAACACCACCCTTCCCCTCGAAGAGCTAGGGGCGAGGTGTTTTCGGGCGAACCCTTCGATGGGTTTGGGCTGCAACGAGCCCCTTAGCATTTTGCGCTAAGTTTTTTGAAAAATGCGACCCTCCCCCCCGAACTACTAGGTGCGAGGTGTTTTCGGGTGAACCTTTCGATAGGTTTGGGCTGCAACGAGCCCCTTAGCATTTCGCGCTATGTTTTTTGAAAAACACCACCCTTCCCCTCGAACAACTAGGGGCAAGGTGTTTTCGGGTGAACCCTTCGGTAGGTTTGGGCTGCAACGAGCCCCTTAGCATTTTGCGCTAAGTTTTTTGAAAAATGCCACCCTCCCCCTTTAAGTGCTAGGGTCGAGATATTTTCGGGCGAACCCTTCAACGGGTTCGGGCTGCAACGAGCCCCTTAGCATTTTGCGCCAAGTTATTTGAAAAACGCCACCCTCCCCCTTGAAATGCTAGGGGCGAGGTGTTTTCGGGCAAACCCTCTGACGAGTTCGGGCTGCAACGAGTCCCTTAGCATTTTGCGCTAAGTTTTTTGAAAAACGCCACCCTCCCCCTCGAAGTGCTAGGGGCGAGGTGGTTTCGGGCGAACCCTTCGACGGGTTTGGGCTGCAACGAGCCCCTTAGCATTTTGCGCTAAGGTTTTTGAAAAATGCTACCCTCCCCCTCGAAGTGCTAGGGGCGAGGTGTTTTCGGGCGAACCCTTCGACGAGTTTGGGCTGCAATGAGCCCCTTAGCATTTTGCGCTAAGGTTTTTGAAAAATGCTACCCTCCCCCTCGAATTGCTAGGGGCGAGGTGTTTTCAGGCAAACCCTTCGACGGGTTTGGGCTGCAACGAGCCCCTTAGCATTTTGCGCTAAGTTTTTTGAAAAACGCCACCCTCCCCCTTGAAGTGCTAGGGTCGAGATGTTTTCGGGCGAACCCTTCAACGGGTTCGGGCTGCAACGAGCCCCTTAGCATTTTGCGCTAAGTTTTTTGAAAAATGCTACCATCCCCCTCGTAGTGCTAGGGGCGAGGTGTTTTCAGGCAAACCCTTCGACCGGTTTGGGCTGCAACGAGCCCCTTAGCATTTTGCGCTAAGTTTTTTGAAAAATGCCACCCTCCCCCTCGAAGTGCTAGGGGCGAGCTGTTTTCAGGCAAACCCTTCGACGGGTTTGGGCTGCAACGAGCCCCTTAGCATTTTGCGCTAAGTTTTTTGAAAAACGCCACCCTCCCCCTCGAACTACTAGGGGCGAGGTGTTTTCGGGTGAACCTTTCGATAGGTTTGGGCTGCAACGAGCCCCTTAGCATTTTGCACTATGTTTTTGGAAAAACGCCACCCTCCCCCTCGAAGTGCTAGGGGCGAGGTATTTTCGAGTGAACCCTTCGACGGGTTTGGACTGCAACGAGCACCTTAGCATTTTGCACTAAGTTTTTTGAAAAATGCCAACCTCCCCCTCGAACTACTAGGGGCAAGGTGTTTTCGGGCGAACCCTCTGACGAGTTCGGGCTGCAACGAGTCCCTTAGCATTTTGCGCTAAGTTTTTTGAAAAACGCCACCCTCCCCCTCGAAGTGCTAGGGGCGAGGTATTTTCGAGTGAACCCTTCGACGGGTTTGGACTGCAACGAGCACCTTAGCATTTTGCACTAAGTTTTTTGAAAAACGCCAACCTCCCCCTCGAACTACTAGGGGCAAGGTGTTTTCGGGCGAACCCTCTGACGAGTTCGGGCTGCCACGAGTCCCTTAGCATTTTGCGCTGAGTTTTTTGAAAAACGCCACCCTCCACCTCGAAGTGCTAGGGGCGAGGTGGTTTCGGGCGAACCCTTCGACGGGTTTGGGCTGCAACGAGCCCCTTAGCATTTTGCGCTAAGTTTTTTGAAAAATGCCACCCTCCCCCACGAAGTGCTAGGGGCGAGGTGTTTTCGGGCGAACCCTTCGACAGGTTTGGGCTGCAACGAGCCCCTTAGCATTTTGCGCTAAGTTTTTTGAAAAACGCCACCCTCCCCCTCGAACTACTAGGGGCGAGGTGTTTTCGGGTGAACCTGTCGAAAGGTTTGGGCTGCAACGAGCCCCTTAGCATTTCGCGCTATGTTTTTTGAAAAACACCACCCTTGCCCTCGAAGAGCTAGGGGCGAGGTGTTTTCGGGCAAACCCTTCGATGGGTTTGGGCTGCAATGAGCCCCTTAGCATTTTGCGCTAAGGTTTTTGAAAAATGCTACCCTCCCCCTCGAATTGCTAGGGTCGAGATGTTTTCGGGCGAACCCTTCAACGGGTTCGGGCTGCAACGAGCCCCTTAGCATTTTGCGCTAAGTTTTTTGAAAAATGCTACCATCCCCCTCGTAGTGCTAGGGGCGAGGTGTTTTCAGGCCAACCCTTCGACGGGTTTGGGCTGCAACGAGCCCCTTAGCATTTTGCGCTAAGTTTTTTGAAAAATGCCACCCTCCCCCTCGAAGTGCTAGGGGCGAGCTGTTTTCAGGCAAACCCTTCGACGGGTTTGGGCTGCAACGAGCCCCTTAGCATTTTGCGCTAAGTTTTTTGAAAAACGCCACCCTCCCCCTCGAACTACTAGGGGCGAGGTGTTTTCGGGTGAACCTTTCGATAGGTTTGGGCTGCAACGAGCCCCTTAGCATTTTGCACTATGTTTTTGGAAAAACGCCACCCTCCCCCTCGAAGTGCTAGGGGCGAGGTATTTTCGAGTGAACCCTTCGACGGGTTTGGACTGCAACGAGCACCTTAGCATTTTGCACTAAGTTTTTTGAAAAACGCCAACCTCCCCCTCGAACTACTAGGGGCAAGGTGTTTTCGGGCGAACCCTCTGACGAGTTCGGGCTGCAACGAGTCCCTTAGCATTTTGCGCTAAGTTTTTTGAAAAACGCCACCCTCCCCCTCGAAGTGCTAGGGGCGAGGTATTTTCGAGTGAACCCTTCGACGGGTTTGGACTGCAACGAGCACCTTAGCATTTTGCACTAAGTTTTTTGAAAAACGCCAACCTCCCCCTCCCCCATCGAGGGGGAGGGTGGCGTTTTCAAAAAACTTAGCGACAAAATGCTAAGGGGCTCGTTGCAGCCAAAACGCATCGAAGGGTTCGCCCGAAAACACCTCGCCCTAGCTCTTCGAGGCAGGGTGGTGTTTTTCAAAAAACATAGCGCGAAATGCAAGGGGCTCGTTGCAGCCCAAACCTTCGACGAAGGTTCACCGCGAAAACACCTCGCCCCTAGTAGTTCGGGGGGAGGGTGGCGTTTTTCAAAAAACTTAGCGCAAAATGCTAAGGGGCCGTTGCAGCCCAAACCCGTCGAAGGGTTCGCCCGAAAACACCTCGCCCCTAGCACTTCGTGGGGGAGGGTGAGCATTTTTCAAAAACTTAGCGCAAAATGCTAAGGGGCTCGTTGCAGCCCACACCCGTCGAAGGGTTCGCCCGAAACCAACCTGCCCCCTAGCACTTCGAGGGGGAGGGTGGCGGTTTTTCAAAAAACTAGCGCAAAATGCTAAAGGGACTCGTTGCAGCCCGAACTCGTCAGAGGGTTCGCACCGAAACACCTTGCCCCTAGTAGTTCGAGGGGGGAGGTTGGCGTTTTTCAAAAAACTTAGATGCAAAATGCTAAGGTGCTCGATGCAAGTCCTTAAACCCGTCGAAAGGGTTCATCGCCGAAAATACCTCGCCCCTGACACTACGAGGGGAGGGTGGGTTTTTCCAAAAACATAGCGCAAAATGCTAAGGGCTCGTTTTGCAGCCCAAACCTATCGAAAGATTCACCCGAAAACACCTCGCCCTAGTAGTTCGAGGGGGAGGGTGGCTTTTTTTCAAAAAACTTAGCGCAAAATGCCTAAGGTGCTCGTTGCAGCCCAAACCCGTCGAAGGGTTTGCCTGAAAACAGCTCGCCCCCTAGCACTTCGAGGGGGAGGGTGGCATTTTTCAAAAAAACTTAGCGCAAAATGCTAAGGGGCTCGTTGCAGCCCAAACCCGTCTAAGGGTTCGCCCGAAACCACCTCGCCCCTAGCACTTCGAGGGGGGAGGGTGGCGTTTTTCAAAAACTTAGCGCAAAATGACTAAGGGGCTCATTGCAGCCCAAACCCATCGAAGGGTTTGCCCGAAACACCTCGCCCCTAGCTCTTCGAGGGCAAGGGTGGGGTGTTTTTCAAAAAACATAGCGCGAAATGCTAAGGGGCTCGTTGCAGCCCAAAACCTTTCGACAGGTTCACCCGAAAACACCTCGCCCCTAGTAGTTCGAGGGGGAGGGTGGCGTTTTTCAAAAAACTTAGCGCAAAATGCTAAGGGGCTCGTTTGCAGCCCAAACCCGTCGAAGGGTTCGCCCGAAACACCTCGCCCCTAGCACTTCGTGGGGGAGGGTGGCATTTTTCAAAAAACTTAGCGCAAAATGCTAAGGGGCTCGTTGCAGCCCAAACCCGTCGAAGGGTTCGCCCGAAACCAACACCTCGCCCCTAGCACTTCGAGGTGGAGGGTGGCGTTTTTCAAAAAACTCAGCGCAAAATGCTAAGGGACTCGTTGCAGCCCGAACCGTCAGAGGTTCGCACCGAAAACACCTTGCCCCTAGTAGTTC